>LDKF01002503.1:3268-29126 GCA_001026735.1 Rotylenchulus reniformis | reverse complement strand
GAACGGACTGTTCTCCTGGCGAGACGACACCAGAAATGGCGCAGGAAATCGCTCAGAGTTGCGTCAATGCCGGCATGGAGCAATTGCTCGTGGGAGTGCAGGATGAGCAGGCGACAAATGGCCGAATTTGTTGGCAAAACGACCGGGTGATCGCCGATCAGACGAGTTTTCAGACGGACCAGACCGTCATTATCACGATAAGTTCCTTCGGGGGGATTAAATCCTTTTTGGGCTTCCTTTAGGATTAAATTTTGGGCAAATTCTCGGGATTTTCTGGAATAAGACCAGGGGATTAAGTTGGGGAAAATTTTCCCTTTTCCAACTTTGGACAGAAAGATCAACAACAAAATGGCCACTCGCAGCAATTTGGTCCAGGAGCTGAACCGATCCGGCTGGAGAATGGGCTCCGGACCATCGGAGGAAATGGCCAGAACCATTGTGGGATCCGGGGACTCTTCCGGCGGAAATTCCACCGTAAGTTCATTGGGCCATCTTTCTGGTGATTCTTTCAGCCATTGGGGGCCATTCCACCATAAATCGCAACTTTTCAGTTCGACCGGACTCATTGGGCGTGTGCCACAATCGGCGGGATTTTCGGCCGTGCGGACATAGCTGAAAGTGGTGTCCCGATGGCGGCGGATCTCGCGGACTCGGTTCTCGACAAAGATTGGCTTCTTGTCGGTGGAACTGAGCCAGGCCAGCACAATGCGGGAGTCGCACCACAAAAATCGCTGATGGATTCCGGTGAGTAAATTGGATTCGACAAAAGCCTTAGCTCTTACTCCGATTAGGGCACCCAACAATTCTAGGCGGGGAATGGACATCCCATCGGGGGAATCCGCCTTCATTTTCTTGGGCCGGAGTCGAGATCTGGCATAAATAAGGGAGGTGGTGGTTCCGGACGATTTCTGGGTTCGGACAAAAACTGACACCGAGAAGGCGTTTGGGGACGCATCCGTAAAAATATGCAGCTGTACATCTCCATCCTTGTCAATCGGGGTATGACGGGGAATCGAGAAAACTGCATTTTTCCATTTTAAGGCCATTTTAGACCATTTTTCGCATTCATTTTTCGATAAGAGTTTGTCCCAGCCTTGACCTTCTTGCCAAAGGGTTTGGAAGAAAGTTTTGAGCTCGACCAGGCACGGGGAACATAGGCCCAAGGGATCGAAAAATGATGCTATATGGCTTAGGACTATCCGGCGGGATAGTTTCTCCGGGGATGGAGGAGCGGGAAATTCGAATTTAATAGAGTCCGACTCTAAGACCCATTTTAAACCTAAAAATGTGGGTTCAGGTTTGTCCAACTGGTCTTCGAGCGGAATGTTCTTAAGGATGGATGGGTTCAAGGCGACGAACTCGCAAAGGCGCATCTTGGCGTTGGCGAAGATCATTTGGGACTCTTCCGCCTTCTGCCGCGCTTCATCCACATTTTCGGCTAACAACAGTAAGTTGTCCACATACAATAGGGAATTTTCCTTTATTTCTTTAGCTAATGGTTGTGGGGATAAATCCATTAAGCGTCTAAGTGTTGCCGAGAGTAAGAATGGGGAGGAGACAACCCCGAAGGCGATTCGTCGAAAACGATAAATTAGGAGATTCGAACCTGATAGGGGCAGGTCCATATCCTTAAACCATAAAAATTTGGTGAATTCTCGATCAGAGGGGGACAAACTGATCATCAAAAACGCCTTTTCGAGATCGGCGCTGACCGGGCATGGGGTGCCTCGGAATTTAATTAGGGTCCCGGCCAAATCGGGGTACAAGTTAGGTCCGGGGAGTAAGCAATCGTTTAGCGAAGGTTGGCCTTTCCGATGGGAGGAGGCATCATAAACGATGCGTAACTTTTTCCCCAAAACGGGATGGTGGGGAAGGTAGTGCTCCTCTCCGTCTTTTCCCGATTTCTTAGTGGGTTCTATAATTCCTCTTGATAACTGGTCCCGGAGGATTTCCTGGTAACCCTCAAAAAGTTGCGGGGAGGCTTTTAAGCGGGGTAAAAGCCAGGATAGGCGTGAAAAGGCAACATCAAAATTCGAGGGTGGGACTTTCGTGTCCTCTTTCCAGGGCCAACTCACTTCAAAACGGCCCTCTTCATTCACATTCACTGATTTTTCAAACATTTGCAGGGCCCTCTGATCGTCATCATCTTCCGGACGATCGCGGATGCCGATGGATTCGAGCGACCAAAATTGGGAAATGTCCGGCGATTCTGCAGAACTCGGGTGAGTCTGGATGACGGGGCCACAAAATGTCCGATCGGGGGTAAATAGGGATTTATGGCGATCCTCTCCGCCATAAACAGGTCCAAAAATAGTGTCGATTTGGTAAATTCCGGGGCGGAATTCCTTTTGCCCATTCACGACTTTCCAAAATTCACGGATTCCGATCATGATCTGAGGCTCCAAATTTCCGGGGAAGGGCATTGCTTGATTAGATTCGGTCGGATCCTCGGGAATGGGTTCAACCAGACAATCCAATGCGGGTGTGATCTTTTCAACTCGGTTTAAGATCAGTTCTTCCCAGTTACCATCAGTCCTCGAAAGCATGACCGAATAGGCCGGGGAAGAAAATTGGGAAATGGCACTTTCGGAATTGCCAACAAACCCACTGACCCTTAGTTCTTCTGTAGAAACCCTGCGGGGACAGATAGTTTTTACCAGCTCATGGGTTATAAAGCTGGTTTGCGAACCAGAATCCAGAAAAACGGGGACTTTAACTGGCTTTAAGGGATTCCGTTGGTTATAGACAACAACTTCTTTAACCATCAAAAATGACGGTTTATTTTTAGTTGTGGCAGCTGGAATGACCGAGGAGACCGGGGTGGCCGTGGACGAGCTTTGCTGACCGTTCTTTGCCGGGTTTTGTTCCTTCTTTGGGGGTTCAGAGCCTTTCTTTTTATCCCCTTTGGGTGATCCGGCTGATGGGGAACGGTAGCAGACAAGAGAGTGATGGTGGCCACCACAGTGCCGGCATAATTTGCGGGAAGTGCACTGTGAAGCATTGTGGCCAGTGAATAGACAAACTGTACAACGTCCTTGTTCCGTAAGTCGGGCACTTCGGTGTTTAGGGGTAGGATACTTGGCACAATCTGAGGGTAAATGGCCACTTTCGAGGCAAAACGAGCAATGGTCCTTTCCCTTATTCTGGGTATTTTTGCCTTTGGGAGGCTGGGATTGGACCACCGGACAAGCTCTACCAATATTAGGGTCAGGAGGAGTAGAAGTTTTATGCCAATTTCCGTTGGGTTTTTTAGAATGGCCTTGAGTACGACCATTAGGATGTTGTTTCGAGTCCGCTGGGTGCGTAGGGGCATCGATTTGGGCTGCCAACTTGATTTGGACAAACCGTGACAAATTATCACGCCACTCTTTAGGGGACCATTTTCTGCCCAAATCGGCTTCTTTCTCCAATAAATGAATTCTCACATCCCGGGGAAGCTTTTCACGCAACAATGTTATTAGGAAATCATTGTTGTCCATATTTACATTAAGACCGTTCAACTGTCTACAAATTCGATCAACTGTTTCCGACAAGGTCTGCAAACTCGCCGGTGAATTTGTGGCTGGGGGCAGGCGCATGAGCTCGGACTTCAGCTCGTGGGAACGCCGAATTTCATCACCAAAGCGGGATTTGAGTGCATCAAGAACTATGGGGTAATTTCCATTTGTCAGGCTATATCCTTCGATCATGTCGAGTGCCGTCCCGCGCAATTGCCCGACCAAGTAACTGAGCTTTTGCGCTTCAGACAACCCGGGACGAACATGAACTTGGTCAGTAAAATTCTGGATAAAACTTGGCCACTTTGATGGGGATCCATCAAAAGTTAATAAGCCAGACGCTGGGAGAGGGTTAAAACCATTAGCCACATTATTTGGGAGAATGGGCTGTTCTGGGGGTGGATTGCGACCGTGGGCGGCCGCTCTGATCCGATCAGTTCTCATATCCAACTCCGCAATGACTTCTAGAGCATCGGCCAATAATTCGGCCGGATGCTTACCATCCCGGGAACGATAGTTTTCCATCACATTTTCTTCGGTTTGCCGATCGGCTGCCTCGGCAATACGATTTATGATCGCATCCCAGTCTCGCATATAGCCCTTTAATTGGTCGGTTTGACGGGTAATATGTTCAGACTTTGATGCCAAATCAGCAACATTGGCATCGGGGTCGGCCAATAGCTGATTAGCTTCATTCATATGACGGGTGATACGGCTCATACATCCGCCGATCAGGGTTCTCAGGGCTGAAGACATATCGGTGTGGTTTGCTCAAGGGGGTAGAGCACCAGTTTCTCTTAATCAAATGTTTTGGTGGGCCGAAAATTGGGGATTTCGCAACCAAAACTCAAAATTGGCGATCAGGGATAGAACGCCAAGAGGAGAATGGAAGGGAAGTTTGTTTTGGATAAAATTTCCCTTGATTTAGGAAAATTTTCTTCTCAACTTTCCAGGTGTGGAAATTGAGGCAGGAAGGCGACCGACGACGAGTCAAGAAAAGGTAGGAAAAGGGTTTGAAGACCGAAAAATTGGGATCCGGACCAAAAACCAGGGAATCAGACTATTGGGAGTCTGATTTGAAGGAAAACCTGAGTGAGATTGATGACCAAGTCAGAAGAGAAAGCTTTTTGGGAGAGCTTTTATTTTCCACAAAAATGGACAGAGTGAAAAGGTAGGGGAAAGGATAAAACACTAGACTTAAATAGGGTCAGATCACGGGGAAAGGGGGGCGGGACAAAAAAAATCAGGGATAGGGAAATTGGATGGAGGCAAAAGGGAAGGATCAACGCAAATCCGGATGAAAATTTGAATTTTCAGGGCAGGAGCGGAGCGGCGATCAGCGACTGGCGGTGTGTACGGGCGTTGGCGGAGCAGTACCAGCAGCACAACAGCAACGGCGGGGTGGTGGGCACAGCGGACAGCAGCAGAACCACAACGAGCGGAGAGGACGGAGCCGATCAGAGATCAACGAGGACGAGCAGGCAAGTGCGGAGAGAGGGAGGGAAAGGGAGGGAAAATTGCCCATTTGAGGGGATTGGGCCGGGATAGTGACCAGGGGGTAGGTAATCCCATCTAAATCAAGTCCACCCATGGGAAAGGGCATCGAAAATAATCCGAATATTTTTAAAATATTTTTACTGATCAAAAATATCGGAAAATTTGATCAAAAAAATCCAACAAAATTGTCGATTGGCGACAATTGATCGGGAAACAAAAAACAAATGCACTTTTCGAATAAGTGGCTAAATTAAACTGATCATGATCACATTCATTCATTTGAGACCAAATTGATGGATGGAATCGGCAAGAAAATAAATTGAACAATAAATTGGCTGTGGTTTCAAGATAAGTTTGAATTGGATTTTTTAATTTTGGATTTTTTTTATGTAAAATAGTCTAAATAAAAAATTATTGGTGTAGCCAATTATTCTGACCAACTTGCTAGAACTCCTTATTAGAGACCTAATGATCCTTTATGGTTGTAAACCCAATTGACAACCCCAGGATCGAATTAATTGCCAAAATTTATATTTAAAAGACCAGAGAGGATTATTTATGGCTTTAATTTTCGATTTTTCATTTTTTTACATAATTCATCCCCATGTGTACATACATAAGTAATAGGACCTTGGGAGTTTTCCTCTCATCTAAATTAGGCAACTTGTTTGATATAGGTTGGTTCTTGCCCCTCCTACACACAATCGATCTATTATCTTCATCGGATTCACAACCCAACAAAAATTGTGCGCCATATTATTCGTATTCCCCATTTTACTATGAGAAAATTGCCATTAAAATGAGTGATTAAGTCGATCACTCGTGTAAATATTTTTTTGTAAAATCCATTTGTTCAAATATGAGAAATCTTTGAAAAACCTTTAATATCATTTTTTAACTTCTCAAAAATAGCATTAATGTATTTTACTAAAAAGAACATAACTTCGGGAATGGAAGTTAGAAATCCGCCGGAACCTAGGGATTTTCAATCGCAATACATCGGCATAGACTCAGGAGGGAAAAGTTTTTTTGCGTCAAAATAAAGTAAAAATTAGTTACAAAACCGGGAATCCCGCAGAATTGTCGGTTGTTAGTTAATGGTGTGAATTTTTACATTGGTAAATTCAGATGGATTAGGATCAATTTTATTGTCTTGTGTTCTAATCTTTTGCCTGTTTTTGGCTCTTATACTTGGTTGCCTGCCTAGATGGAGTTGTTAGCGATTAGGACTCTTGTGCCCGATGGACTCAAATGTTTTGTTTGTCTAGTTTCGTCGTCTTAATTCCCATTTTTTTTTTTATTAATTTTCAGCCAATTTTCCAATGGCCAATTTTCTTTTTCTTCCGGTGCCAATGATCCTCATTCTCCTTCCCCTTCTAATCCTTTTTACAAATGGCGAAGATGAACTTTTCGACGGGGTCGACGATTCATGCGCTAGGGCAATAGGTGGTCCGATCACCGAGGGATGCCAATGTGATCCGCAATCGTAGGCATACAATTTATTTGATTTTTATTATAATTATTTATTTATTTATTCTTTTTTAGTTGCATTTGCAAAAATCCGCACAGTTCCGGATGTTCGCGATTAAATTTGAGATGAACTAATAACTAAAATTGTAAGAAAAGGCAAAAAAGAGGAAAGAAAGTTCACCGAAAATTATGTTTTACACGAAATAAAGTTGCCATCATAATTAGTAAAGTCGATAAAATAATTAATTGCATTAATTAAAAAATAAACTTTGCTTTTGCATTTATTTTATCATATCCATATTTATGACATAAAAATTCAAAAGATTTTTGCTCAATCAATCAATATGCGAAACAGAGCCTTTCCAATGAAAAAACCAAATTTCCTATAACTTTTGCATCTTTCCTTTTGACTCAGATTTTTGTTTGAAATGGTCATATTTTTGCTGCCTTTTTTGATTTCTTCACCTTAAAGTAGTAATCATTTAACAAATCAACTTTAATTTTGTTAAATTCATTCGAAAAGCTTTTATCAATACCCATACCCATGGAACTCAAGTTTGCAATCCCTCCCTTCCAATCATATAATAATTCGAATTGCCCCGTTAATTTATTATTTTCGCTGCCCCAAAATTCGTCTAAATCAAGATTCGTCTAAACAGCCAAAAAGCCAAAGTTCGTCTAATAGCAAATGCCATTTGCGGGTTCTACATGCCTTTTTAGGGGTTTACATACCAGTTTGGGGGGCTACATGTCATTTTGCGGGTTCTACATGAAATGTGTTTTTCGAACTTTTAGACGAATCTTGGCTTTTTGGCTGGTTAGACGAATCTTGGTTTAGACGAATTTTGGTAGCGCCATTATTTTTATTTTTTGTTGGATATGGAAGGACATTTGAACTCGGATATGTCTTTTAGCGTTAATTCCCCCATGCAAATATTATGACATTTTCTCCCCGCGTTGTTTTGCATTTTCCTTCCCCAGTCATTCATTTTATTTTTACATCACATTTTATTACTACCTGCTGATGATTACTGTACATTTGTCTCAAAGTACTCCTCCACCTTCTTTCTCCTCACCACCGTGATTGTCCTCACCCGCTTCTTCAGTACCTCTGCCGACTTTTGCTCCTGTTTCTCCTTTCGCTTCTCCTCCTTATCGAACTTCTTTATGATGTTCAGGTGTTTTAGATTGTCTCTGGGCTCCCAGCTGTTCCATCGGTCGCTGTACCCTTTCCATTTGACCTTTTTGGATTTTGTAATTTTTTTTGATTATCATTCAACATTAATTTAGAACTCTTTTAAATCTTAAAATAACCTGAATAAAACAAAAATATGATAATCAAATGAATATTTGGAGCTACTACTGGGGTGACCGATCGACCCTATAGTGGGAAATCGGAATAACTTCACGATTAATAAGCTATGACCGTCTCCGATAACAAAATGAACTTATTATCTGACTATGTATGATTATATATTTATATATAATTTTATAAAACATTTATTTTAAATTCATTCTTTTTGCGTATTTCCTGTATTAGACCCCCCGGGGGATTTATTTTTCAACCCCCCTCCAGAGGGGGGGGGTCTATTGCAGGGGGGACTAATTGCAGAGGGGATTTGTTTTTTAATCTCAGCCGTGAAGAGGGGGGCACTATTTTTCGACTTCATTTTTTAAGGGTGAAAATTTTTAAGGGAGGAATTTGTATAATAATAAGTCATCCCATCCATATATGCGCTAATGGCCTAGAGGATAGTGCTACAGGCTGCGGCCTCCACCCCTTGGGCTCGAGTCCCGGTATTAATACAGGAAATACGGTAAATATTTCGGGGATTTATACTCTGATTTGTTTCTTGGTGAAAGGAATTTGAGGATTTTGTATGGAAAATCTCGAAAAAAAAATTCAAATACATTTTTCTCTTTACCACTCAACAATTCCAATTTTATTTTTTTACAAAAACTCACCCGATACTGTACATTTCCCTTGGGTTTCTCCCGCTTCTCCAGCACTTTCTCAACTGTGTATTCTTTTTCCGGATCCTCCTCCTCTTCTTCCTCCATCGGTTCCTTATCGCAAATTCTGGCTAGCTTTTTCTGTCCTTTATTACTTCCTGGCTTCGCAAAAAATTCGTCCACTGTAATTTCAAAAAGCATAAATATCATATTAATTAATCCAATTAATTATTTTCAACCTACAATTAGTTATGAAAAATGAGCTTTTTCCTAAAATTTAGGTCCCATCAAAAAGCCTAACCCATGGAAATTGAGACAGGGTCAGAGTTGGATTCGAAAAAACCGGTGGCCTTAAACCTATTACACATAAGGTAAAAAAGACCAAAAGCAACACTTTTTTAGTCCAGACATGACCATTATTGGAAGTTAAATCCAATATTTTATAAATTTTAGCGAATCTACGTGAATTTATATTCCTTCAATAATTTACATATCACACCAAATCTCTTGGCGGGTTGTCGCTGTCGAAGCGGGTACCAACGTTGGTGTAATTCCTTTATCCCATCAACATTGTCAGCTTTCGGCGGCGGATTCCACATTATCTGTTTCACATCCTCGACTTCTTGATCATCATGCTCCTGGGTATTTTTGGCATTACATTTATGTGATGGGTTTTATTTATATAGTCCATCTATTCCGATTTGTTTTATAAAAATTTTAAAAGATATTTAAAAGCCATGAACAAATTTTTGGCATTCCGTCAGTTAATTCAATTATGGAATGAGGCTCTATAATTATTTATCTTCAATAATTATTCATCCAAATTATCCTTTCCTTTTTTTAGAATTCTTCCATTTCAGCTCAATTTTGTTGGAACTTACTGGCCAACAAGGCTGGACCAGACCCGGAAACTCTTCCAATCCGGCCTCGTCCACCCATCTCGGTTTCCAGCTGACCAGATACTCCTTGCTCCCGTCCTCCCCAATTCGCTCGCCACAAATGCGATCGATCTGATTGCGCTCGATGATCTCATCCAAGCGGGATTGGTCAACGATCAGCGCAATCGGTTCAACAGGATGCTGGTGTGGATCATCGGCGGTGGAATGTTCATGGACAGTGTTTGGTTGATCAGCTATGGATTAATGAGAAATTTAAAAATGCGAATAATTCCATTGTAAAGAATTTTCATTAATGGTGCGCTATGGCGTTTAAAAAATGCCATAATGCGCATTTTTAAAAAGTGCCAGAACCCAAAATGGTCTCCAAAAAAATTGTACAGTTTGTTAGGCCAAAACTTCCAGCGATAAAGTTGTGCAGAATTTCATCCTCTATCTTCTGTATTTTTAGTATTTCGAAATTCGACAAAAAAAATTTCCAAAATATCAAAAATAATCTATTTCACAAAAATTCAGAACTTTTTGTCAGAATTCAGAAAACTAAAAATACCAGAAGATAGAGCATAAAATCTGCACAATTTTGTCGCTGAAAGTTTAGGCCTAGCAAAACTTACAAAAAAAGTTTTTGGAGAACTTTTTGAGTTTTGGCACTTTTTAAAACGCCCATTATGGCATTTTTTTAAAACGACCCAGCACATTATTACCCCCTCCATAAATTGGTCAAATCCATTTTTTGGTCTTTGGTCAATAATATTTCATTTTTAACCCTTAACAAAAAATTTTTATTTTTTCAAAAATTACATTATTCAATATTTTAAATAAATTAATTACCTTCTGCAGATTGTGTTCGATGGGGATCATGATTTGCATCAAAAACTTGCTCATCAGCGGACTCATTTAGATCGAACCCATGCACTTTCTGTTTTTCTCCAATTTTTGGCCCAACTTTGTCCCTTTCTTGCCGGATCTCCGTTCCGCTGTTTTTCCCACTTTGTTTTGATTCATTCACAAAATAAATAAAATAAATTAAAAATATAAAATGGAATTTCATTTTTTGGATTTGCAAAGTAATGCTAATATTAAAAAGTAAAAATATACAAAATTATGGAAGTATTTAAAGATTGAATGAGAATTGATTTTCGATTAGCCATTTTTAAGATATAATAAAATAATAATGGATTTTATTGCAATTTTTTGCCCAAATCTGCTAGAAAAATCAATCAGACCTAAAATGGGATGATTTTCCAGTAATTATTAACATTCATTTGATGCACTAAAATGTGGGATCCGGGGGTTGGTGGATCGGGCACAGTTCGGGTGCGGCGCTGCCGCTTGGTTAGGGTCGCCAAGTCGTGGGGTAGAGGTTTATCCAACAAGGGAAATGGGACAATGTGGACAATGAGGGGGAGGGGGTTGGGTGGAATGGATGGATCGATTGGTCGCTGTTGTCGGGCTTGCTGTGTCGGTGGGTTGTCGGGCTCGCTCTTGGTCTCGCTGTCGCTGGGCTCGCTGGGTCACGCTGTCGCTGGTTTCGCTGCTGAGCCTCGTCTGGAGGTTGTGTTGTCGCTGCTGCTGTGATGCGAAAGACTGGCGAAAGACAAAGTGTGGGCATAGTGGGCGACTTATATAGGCATAATCGAGAGTGGGGAGGATTGACGTAACAAGGCCAGTTTGGGTGGTATTCGGCGAAAGGGAGCAAAGAATGGGAGAAATCACAAACAAGATGGAATGTGGGGATGGTGGAAATTTGGCGAATTAGGGCAAAAAAACATACATTTGTGCAAATGCAATGAGTGATCAAAGAACGATCAATTTCAGTCCGGTCTAGGGCTGAAGCGCATTTTGCCTAAATGCGACACTCCCGGCGCGACGAACGTTCGCACTTATTGCGCCTTGTTCATTCCAGTTTGTGCTCCGTTGTCACCGCTCGTGTGGGCTCGGTGGTTGCTACTCGTGCTAGCTCGTTCGTGTGCTGCTTGCTGCGTCCCTCTAGTCGCTTGCCATATTGATCGCAAGAACTTGATGAGTTGCATCACCTCTGCTTTGTTCGTCCTTGCTTCTGGTTGTGGTTGCTGCTTCTGATGAGGTTGGGCCTTTTGCTGCTCGCTTGCCTCTGTTTGCGATCTGTAGTCGCTGCTCGTTGCATGGAAGAGTTCTTCCGTGACGCTGTTCGTTGACTTCTGCTTTTCCTCGCGCTGCTGTTGTGGACCTGCATCTCCTTGGGGTGTTGGTCCGTGCTTTATGTTCGCTGTTGAATGTTTGGTCATCGCTGTAGGTGGCGTGTCTGTAGTTTGCCGCTCCGCTGTTCTGTGAACTGTCCTTGACTGCTTGCTGCTGCTGTTTCTCGCTGAGTTCTGGCTCTTCGTTGCTCTGTATGTTGGTCGTTGCGTTGACCTGTTGTACTGCTTGTGCATGACTGTGTTGATTTGCGCTGGAATTGTCGTCGTGACAAAGTTGACATTGACTGCTTGCGTTGTCTGATCTATCTTTCCATTTCCATAGATCAGGTTTCCGAGTCGTGATGAACAGTGCATGAATCCTGATTGCAGCTGCTTTCCGCTTGACATTTGCAGTTCAGGCCACAGATCCATGCCCAGTAGCACATCTGGCTCTTTGCTCTCAATGCATCTCAGCTTTGGCTGTTGCAGTTCCGTGATATTCAGAGCAGATGCGTTGATCCCTGGGAGTCCATTGGTGATGAACTTTGTTGTGTTCAGCGCTGTGATGAGCTTCTCTCCCGCTGTGCCAAGCATGCCTAGCTTGACGCGCTCGCTGCTGTAATTCTTGGCTTGTCGTTCCCAAATCGTGTGATGTAGCAATCATCCCGTCCGCTGCTTGGAAGTTGTAGTCTTTTTGCTGCTTCCTCGGTGATGAATGACTTGTGGCTGCCGGGATCGATGAACACTGTCGCTGTGATGCTTTTCTCTGCGGCTTCTGGATTGAAGAGTGTTGCTTCTGTTGTCATCAACAGAGCTCGCTTGTCATCGTCCCTCGTTGCATGGCATTGTTTGTTCGCTGTTGCTCGTACGTTCGCTGAAGTGTGCAGTTCCTCATTCCTCATCTGCACGTGTTGTTGGCACAATGCTGCCGGATGCTGTTGATTGCAGTAGAAGCATCTCAATGGTCTCGGACATCGTCTCGCGTTGTGTCCTCTCTTCAGGCATTTGTAGCAGAGTCGCTTCTCTCTGACAATTGCTTCTCGCTGTTGAATCGTGGGGTGCTGGTGGCATTCCTCGTGCCAATGATTGCCATTGCAAAATGCACATGGGTACGGCGGTTGCCGTTGTCTTCCTTGATCGCTGTGCGCTGAGTGGGTTGATCCCCTGTCTGAGCCTTTTCTCTTCCTGTCAGGCTCTCTTCCGCTGTCAAGTGTTGATCCGCTGTACGCAGTGTTGCGCTTATCTTGTGATCCTCGTGGATCCTGTTGCGACCATCGGTGCTGCGCTGGATGTGTGCTTCGCTGTTGTTCCTTTGACTTGTGGAACTTGGTGAGTCCGTACTCACACATGACCTCTTGGATTTCCGATTCTCGTTCGATGGCGTCGCTGAGGGCTTTCCGGAATTGTGACGTCGTCCAGCCCGCAGGGTCTTCGCGTTTCTTGATGATTATTGTGCGCAGTAGTCCAGGCGTGAGTTTCTTCTCCAGCATCAGGTACGTCTGTGGTCCTTCGATGTTTTCGCCTGCATACTCCAGCTCTCTTGCAATGCGTTCGATCTTTAGCAGGAGTTCTTTGGCTTCGCGCACGTTGTTGCAGGGCTTCAGGTTGGCAAGTTCCAGATGCAGATCGCGGATGTGTTCTTCTTTGGCACCGTAGGTATCCATGAGCATGCGCAGTGCTATGTCGTAGTTCCGGTCTTCGAGTCGCAGTCCTGCGATGAGAGCACGCGGTTCGCCTTCAAGCAGTCCCTTCAGGAGGTTGAGCTTTTCCGCTTTAGTGCCTGCCCTTCCATCCACAGCTGCGCGGAAGGATTCGATGAATTCAGTCCAGCGGTTCCGTTGTCCGTTGAACTTCTCGAGCTGGATGATGGGGAGCTGGTACAATGATGCATGTGCCACCTGGGGTTGTCCCTCTTTGACTTGCGCTGTTTGGGTTGCTTCTTGGAGTGCTCTGGCGTGGGCTAGCTTCTCTGCTCTCTCTTCTCTCTCTGCTCGATTCCGATAGATTTTGGCTTGCACTGCCAGCTTGTCTTCGATGTCTCTGAGTGACTGTAGTTTGTCCGTTGCTTCATCCGTCTTTTCGCTGAGCTTCCTGTCTTTCTGGAACTTGTAGTAGACTTCTTCCTCTGCTTCTCTGTCATTGCTTGACATCTTCCTCAGGAGGTCAGTCCAATCGCTGTTTGCTGCTTGCAGATGCTCGATGCCGGATTCGATCGTCTTGATTTCTTTTCTGCAGCGCTCCACTTGGCATTCGAGTGTGTATGCGTTCACTTCCGTTGGCTTTGTGTTGTCAGGTTGGGCTGAGAATTCTGCGGCACTCTTGGCCTTTGCGATGGCCTTCAAGGCGGCGAGAATCTTGCCTTGGATTGGTCCTGACATTGCGCAACTGTGCTTTTTGTTTCGCACTGCGCTGTTTGGCTAAGTCAAAAAGTCGTCGAAGGACTTATGACAATTGCCTAGTCAAAAGTCTTCAAAGGACTTAAGACAATTGTTGGACTTGGTGTTGTCCGGCGGAAAGCCAAAAGTGGTCAGAGCACTTGAGGCAATCAATGAGAAAGAAGTAATCGTCAAAGGATTAACTTCGATCTCCTGAGTGTTCCCCTTTGCTGTCCCTTCCTCTACCGTTTGTTGTGTGTGGTCCTGTGCTTGAGCTTGGGCTGGACACTTGCTTGATGGGCCTTGGGTTGCTGGGCCGGTCGGTTGTCGTTGTGCAGGTTGTTGTCGGTCAGTTGNTGTGGGATCCGGGGGTTGGTGGATCGGGCACAGTTCGGGTGCGGCGCTGCCGCTTGGTTAGGGTCGCCAAGTCGTGGGGTAGAGGTTTATCCAACAAGGGAAATGGGACAATGTGGACAATGAGGGGGAGGGGGTTGGGTGGAATGGATGGATCGATTGGTCGCTGTTGTCGGGCTTGCTGTGTCGGTGGGTTGTCGGGCTCGCTCTTGGTCTCGCTGTCGCTGGGCTCGCTGGGTCACGCTGTCGCTGGTTTCGCTGCTGAGCCTCGTCTGGAGGTTGTGTTGTCGCTGCTGCTGTGATGCGAAAGACTGGCGAAAGACAAAGTGTGGGCATAGTGGGCGACTTATATAGGCATAATCGAGAGTGGGGAGGATTGACGTAACAAGGCCAGTTTGGGTGGTATTCGGCGAAAGGGAGCAAAGAATGGGAGAAATCACAAACAAGATGGAATGTGGGGATGGTGGAAATTTGGCGAATTAGGGCAAAAAAACATACATTTGTGCAAATGCAATGAGTGATCAAAGAACGATCAATTTCAGTCCGGTCTAGGGCTGAAGCGCATTTTGCCTAAATGCGACAAAAAATTGATTAACGAAGGGGTCTTTCATCGCCAGAAATGACCTAAATTGGCTAATTGATTTTTATTATTCGAGAATTTCAAAACACCTTCAGATCGTAAATTTTCCTCCAAAAATTTACTGCTATTCATTTACCGAACTATATTTCACATATTTGCGATTTACCACTAATGATTTTTCCAAATTTTTATACAAGAAACTCGATTATTTTACCTTATCAATTTTTTTTGCATTTTTTCATGTGAAAATTATTTTATTGTCGGACTAATTTTATGTCTGCACCGAAGTTGACAACCAATATTTATCATTTATCGCAACTTTGGACAAAAGTGCAAAAATAAATCATTTTTCCATCATTTTTTTCTTCAAATTATCGCTTGCACCTCATAATCTTCGTCGTCCTCCTCCTCTTGGCTCCCCTCCAGCGACTGTTCCTCCAACTTTTTCTCGAATTCCTTGATCATTGGCAAATGTTGCAGATTCTCTCGTGGTTCCCAGGTGCTCCATTTCTTGTCAAAGCCCCACCATTTGATCTGGAAAGTGTAAAATATTCATTTGCCAAAATATGTATTCGTAAAACAAACTCCACAATGTACTTCTTGTTCGGAACGCTAACATGTCAGTTGCAAAAAGGTAGTTCATTAAATCATGTACCATACCCTCCGAGAACCGGCTTTTTACTTATTTATTTTTTACAATTTTTAAGATATCTTATAAAAATATTTTGAATAAGGTCTCTATTGGTCATATATTCTTAAATGGTTTAAAAAATCCCGAATCAAAAAATTCGATTCTGTTTTCTTCGTTCAATATCGTGAGATTGTGCTTATTATTTCATTACATAATAACATGGCGGATTATTGAAAAACTAAAACATCCAAAAGCCAGTAAAGTAAACAGAGTTGAGGAATTCGATGAAATCGCTGGTGCTAGGTTGTAACTAAAAAAAAGTACCAAATGCAAAAGCTTGGCCGAAAACTTTTTTTAAAGGCTGCTAGGCCAAAAGTATAAAAAGTAAAGTTGTGTAGAATTTTATGCTTATCTTCTGATATTTTTAATTTTTCGCAATTCGGCCAAAATATCCTCTAAAAACGTATTTTTCGGTATTTTGGGAAAATTTCAAACTTTTGGTTCGAATTCCGAAATGTAAAAATATCAAAGATAGATCCATAAAATCTACACAACTTTGCTTTTTATACTTTTGGTCTAGCAAGTCTATAAAAAAGTTTTCGGCCAAGCTTTTGCATTTGGCACTTTTTTAGCTACGACCTAGCACCGAAATCCGTGCTGAGTCGTTTGGTCGAAAAGTGCAAAAATGGCCGTTTGACCACAAAGTGTAAAAATAAAATAAGAGTCCCAGAAAACTTTTTTCTTAGACCCTTTAGACCAAAAGTATAAAAGTCAAAGTTATGCAGAATTTCATGTTGATTCTCTGGGAAAGTTATTTTATTTTTGCACTTTGTGGCCAAACGTCCATTTTTGCACTTTTCGACCAAACGACATACTCAGTATCACTCACGAAATACTCCACTTTGTCTCCGTCGTACACCCGCTTCTTCAGCACTTTCTCCAGAATGTACTTCCTCTTCGGGTTGTTCGCCTCCTTCCATTCCTGATCATGATCATCCTCCTCCTCCTCCTCCTCCTCTGATCTGCTCTTCTTCTGATCACTTTTCTTCCACTTTTTGTTTTTTTCCTTGCTTTCACTGCTTCTTTTCTGTCCTCTTCTTCTCTCCTTTATGTCATTTTTGGCGTTTTGATCTTTCATGGCATCCTCTTCCGATTGTTCTTCAACTAATGTAAAATATTACTTATAAAAATAAAAAAAAGTCAACATTGAACACACAGTTATTTTTCGACTGAAAATTTTTGATTTACAATGGATATCTAATTTATTTTATATTCCCAGTTTGGGTGACCAGGGAATATTTTTTATTCTTTTATTTTTTTTTGCATTTTTTGCCAAAAAATCAAAGAGAAATATTCTGCTCTAGCCCCCAATACTGGCATGAAATTGAGCGCACACTTAATAAAGTCCGCTTCCCAAAAAGTAAATTTCTCATTTATGGCTTTTAAAGTCATTAGGATCGGGACTATTCAGTACTGTGCATACAGTATTCCATTGGTCATTATCTTTCTTCCAATTACTGTCTTACACTTCCATTCTCATAAACTCACTCACTGTATCGTCTGGGTGTTTTTCTCGGGCGCAGGGAATACCTTCGATAATCCTCACTTTTTGTCTTCATCTCGCCATCTTTTCGGTTTTGTTCCTTTTCCCTTTCGATCCTCTTCTCATTTTCATCATCAATTTGTATAACAAAATTGTTCCTCTTATTCATCTGATTTGAAAATTATTTTGTAGTTTATTTCCGCAAAATAAATAAATATTTCTTTAATTAATCCTATTTATTTTCATTTTTATAAATAACAATTTATTGATTAGGGAAAAGGAGTCCATTATATAAAAAATTATAAAATATCAAGTTCATCTATTAAACAGCTGAATTGCCAAAAAAATATACTCAAAATATTAAATTTGGGCGCTATTCGTGATATTTCGGCATACTTATTTAAAAATGATCTTGATATCAAAAAAGCAAGCCTAAATTCATTCGATAGATCATAATTATTTAAAAAGGTGCCATTTTTCGAATACTTAATTCAAAGCTTTCACAATGCCAATTTGAATAGGCTTGTTAGGCTAAATTTTGTAACCATTTTTTGCTTAATTTTTGATAACAAAATTAATTTATAGATTCCATCTAATAAAAACAAGCCGCCCAAAAAAATCGCTAAAAACTGTTCATTTTTTTAAATTTTTTATTTTTTACAAAAGCCTCAGTATTTAAAAGTGAAATTATTTGGATTTTTAGTGTTTTAGGAAAGAGACCTCATATTCGTCTACCAGATCAGCAAACTGATTGTGAGCCAGCCTGTCAGCGCTCAACCAGCTCGGCCTCTGCTTGACCAGAAACTCTCGACCACCCTGGTCCCCCAGCCGATGACCACCTACTCTGTGTGCTGTTAGGTCGGGAACCGGTCGGTTTGGGCTTGGATCGAGAATTGGGCCATTATTGGGTGCAACATTCTGCTGATCAGACTCTTGTGGTTGCTGATCCTTATCATTGCTGTTTTTGGGTGTAACATTCTGATCAGATTCCTGTGGTTGACAGTGCTTATATTCATGATCTTTAACATTGGTGTTTTTTGGGGCGCCATTAGATTCCAACTCCTGTGATTGCTGATTTCCATCATTATTCTTTTCTGCAGGTTCTTAAAATGAATAAATCACTATTAGGAAATTATAGTCAAATTTAATTGCGGAGCATAAATATCCAAAACAACATGCTATAGCTCATTAACTCATTATCTTTTCGTTTTATACAGGTAAAATCCATAGCTCAAAAGTTCCTTTTAAAAAGTAAAAAAAGGAAGCGGACGTAGAAAGGGATTAAATATTTATTTAAAATCATTTTTTTTCTTAGCCGTTTAGAATTATTAAAAATTGGGCAAAAAATCAAAGAAAAAAGTCAATTCGCTCACTTTCTGTTGAAATTTCTGGAGAATTTTGTGGATTTTGATCCAAAGGAGTTGGTTGATCCGTATCGAATCCGTGCAGAATGCGATGGATGATCAGGTTCCTCAGGTGGTGCCCGTGGACCTCTCCGAACCTGGGCCCTCGGCTTTTCGGTTGCTCTTTCGTTGCCTCTTCAACTGGCCCAACTTTGTTTTTGGGCATAATTTTCTGCTGTTTGTCCCCTCGGAATCCATCATCATTTTGGCCACCTGCTGTGGACCCCGGGGGTTCTTTTATTTGCTCAGGATTCAGTTGTGCTTCTGCATGTTCAGTTCCCGGTTCCCCTTGAACAAATTCACTTCCATCTGTTGATTCCATCCAGGATTTTGTTGCATTTTGGCATCCTTCGCCTGCTATTCTGGATTCTTCTCGATTTCGATCTTTTTCTTCATTGTTTCCATCTGACGATTCAATCAGGAATTGGGTGTATTCTTCCAGAGAGGATTTGATGTCCGGATTTTGTATCAGATCCTGGTCCCCGGCTTGTTCGGTTCCGTCGATAAATGCCAAATGGAAAAATGCGAAAATAAATAAATAATCGGAAAGCATTTCTTCGCTCGAAATTAAATGATTTATGGCATTTTAATCCCAAAATATAATCTCGGATGAGTTGATTTATTGATTCAATGAAATCATTTAAAATGGATAAAAGGCATTTGGTTTGGCATTAGAAATCAGGATTTGCTTTTCGAATTAGTTAACTGATGGTACTTACTCATGTTTATTTTCAATTTAAAGCAAAGATTTATTAATTATTATTAATATTATTAATGATAAAAAATAGTTTTATATAACATATATAGATTATGTGAGGTATGTTAAATTATACAACAAAATATATAATATGTAGATAAATACACAATCATTGGAAATCAATAACAAGACATAAGAATTGGATTAATGAGTTTTTTATAAAGCGTAAATTTTGGTAAGTACAGTAAAAACTACATTAGACACGCATTAAAAGCCCCTACCCTTCAAATAAACCCTCTTTCTGAAGTGGGGTTGAAAATATAAGCTCTCCCCCTCGTCTACAATAGAACCCCCAGGGTTATATTCAAAATTTCATTTTGATATATAGGAAAAAATTATCAATAAATAAAAATAAAAATCTTTAATTTGGTTCTTCTGTTTCATCCATAAGCAATTTTTGTCAACTTTGACTTTTAGCCGCTGGATGTATGAACTAAAGGGGTTTTTTGCGAAAATGGCCATTTCCATTACGGTCGGATGAAAAATATCGCCTAATTGCCTAATTGTCAATTATCCTCTTCTGAAGAAATAGAAGAATACTCATCAAGATTTAAATCAATTTTTATTTCGCCAAAAATGTGTTAAAAAAGAAATTTTTTATGGTCAGCATTGATTATTGTACCAAATCTTTCTTTATTTGGTTATATATCACCACGAAAACATGTACCGCCCATTCATCATTAAAAATGGAGTCGAAGAATAGAAGTATATGTTATGTGTAAAAAATCTATTACCTCCCCCCCTCACTTCAAGCGGGTCTATTCGAAGGGGAGCTTCTAATACAGAGGAGGTTATATTTTTCAACCTCAATCAGCGTGTAGAGGAAGGCTCTATTCTTCGACTATTTATTATTATTCTATTTTGTTAAATGGAAAATTATATACCTATCTATATATAAATACCCCCATTAAAGTTAATCAATGGAAAGATCCCAATTGTTTTCCATTAGTGATGTGGATTCTTATCGTCAGTGATTTTAGCAAAATTTTAAGATCAACATTCCCAATAAGTAGGGATAATTTAAAATAAAAATACAAACGCCCATTGTGGCGGACAAAATGAAGCATCTTAGCATCACAAGAAAATTTTTCAAAACGAATGTGTAAATTGATACAAAACATTTAAGTAAAAACAAAAAATTGTAAATTAACTGATCAAATTTCCTTGAATTTGTGAATAAATATGTTATGCTGTAAAACTCTATTAACCCCCTTCCTTCACTTCAAGGGGGTTTATTCGAAGGGGAGTTTCAGATTACAGTTTATTTCAAGATTTTAAAAATGGTTTGGCTTAACTGATTAATTAGTATTTATTTATTAAGTGCTGATTTTCTGCGGTGGGAACAGTTAGTCAGTCCTAATCATTTTTTAAAGAATAGTTAATCACGTATTATAATCAGGGATTGATATGATTGATCATAAATGTATTTGTATGGTAGTTAGGAGGGGGGGGGGGGCTATATATTTCAACCTCACCGACGAAGAGGGGGCACTATTTTTCGAACCCTAAAATCTGTTCCAGAAACAAAATTTTTCCGAAAATTTCTTAAGAAAAATGAAAAAAATCTTCAAAATTTTGCGAATTTCTTAAGAAAGTCGAAAAAANGGGGGGGGGGGCTATAATAGTGGTTTTACGGTAAAAATTTTCCCCATTGTTAGAAAGGAAGATTCAAAATAAATAAATTGTATATTGGCAATTTTCCATCTTAATGTAGCCACATTTTTATTTAAAAATAATCAATTGATCTATGGGAAAATATATATTGAAAATAGAATTAATACAACAAAGAGCATTCAAATTCAAACACAGAAATACAAGATAAGATACACTGGACACTGGAAAAGTGATAGGATAGCAAATAGATTTTGTATTAGAAACTACACATATGTATTGGTCTTGAGTTGGACCACGGAATATGTCCCTAGCTTCTGTTAGATGTTAGACGCAGTTCTGGGCCACCTTCTGTCGGTACACCTTCTCGTAGTTCTTGGCCATCTTCTCCTCCGACCACATTTCCTCCGCATTTTTGCGAATTGCCTTTCGGTCCAATTGGGCTGCTTTTCGAACCAATTCTTTCGGATCGATTTTCCGTATTTGTTCTGTCCGAATATCGTCCCGATCCGCGTCATACTCGAACATGAAGCCGGTCAGACCCTCGACCACAACCTTTGGGGGAGTAAAATTTGTAATTGAAAATAGAGATCGGGGGGATCGGGACTGAATGAGTGAATTTGACTTGGGTACCACTTGGCCATCTCATATGCTCATATCCACAACCAATTGAGCAGCAAAGTAAATTTGATGTTTTTCACACTCACTTCTTCTACAGCGCCACGACAATTGGCAATGGACGGGGTCCTAGTGGCCATTGATTCGACCAGTGTGAGGTCGAACGGCTCATCCCATTTTGGAGTGAAAAGCATTGCCAGGGCATTGCCAAGAAAATCGCTAAAATATGATAAATCAGGGGAATATTCTAATGCAGTTTTTTGTATCCTATACTTTAATTTATAAGTTTCTCTCTATTTCATTTTTTTATTTTTATCGATATTGCTGATCAACTTCCCTCACCTCTTCTCCTTCTCGCCAATCTCGCCCACATATTCCAACATATCCTTGTGCTTATCGAACATGGGCTTTATCTGCTGGTCCCACCAGTCGTTTTTGCCCCTGGGCAATGGTGCCGCCACCTTCAGGCGAATGCCGGCCTGGACGGCGAACTCGATGGCCATGTCGATGCCCTTGTCCGGTACCATTCGGCCCAGCCAGGCCAGGTAGGGCCGATGGGTGTTGGGCACCGGGAAGAAGTCCAGCTTCTCCAGTTGGATCCCGTTGTGCACGATGGCGATGAAATTCAGCGGAAGTTGGCCCCCATGGCCTGGAAAATGAAAAACGGAAATTAAAAAACTGAATCAAATTGGGTAAGAAAAATCGGCAAGACCAATAATCGCGTTGATCGATTCGTTAAAGCTATTAATTATATATGTAATCATAATTAATACAGGATTAAAAAGTGTATACATCTACACCAAAGGTCGAAGCTAATGAATTTACATAAAATTGTACTGACCATCTGACGCTTTTTCCCGTTGCGTATCCGAAATGGCCACCAGCGGCAGACGGTCGAAGGCGCCGAAAAATATGTTGGACCGGGAACTGAGGGCGGCATAGGGCATGTGCAGGGTGGCCACGGATTGGTCCAGGAGTTCGTGCTGGGCCAGCACAACCGCGTCAAGGTCGTGGATGTGGATGACGTCGAAGGTGTGGGCTTGCCGCTTTGTAATCTCCTGAAAAGTGGGGAAATTTATAGTTTAAAGGCTCTAAATCGGCGGGATATGATATCGGAAACATAGGGAAGATCGAAAAATATCACACAATAGAGAAAAAATATGGGAAAGGGCATGAAAGTGCAAATTCGTATACCTAATTCAAAAGTAACTAGGTATTTATGAAAATATATTATGAATTTTGTAAATTAATAATTTGCCATTCATAACATTTTTCTATGTTTTTTTTTATTTATTTAAGAGGCTTTTACCTGGGAGTACAAAATTGGGAGCAGAACATGGACCCAGTTGGCCTCGCATGACGTTGAGGGTCTAAATGAGTTCAAACAAAATAAAAATAATGAATATTTGATAATAAATACATTTTATTTTTAATATTTGTAAAAGTTCATCATTATTATATTGTACATTCTGTAAGGAAGTTCAATCACTCTGGCACTTGAAGTGGAACCGAGAGGTGCGATCATGGTGACCTTTTGGGGAAAAAGGTAGTTTTTCGGTTCAACGACTATTGGCGCGTGAGGGAACAGCTGAATAAGCGAGGGAATGATTCATTGGCAGATTCAGATCAGATCAGGGATGGATGGGAAAAACAAGTCTTATTCTAAATGTGTAAATTCTTAATTTTTGAACCGATTTCTAAACCATAAGTTTAGAAATCGGTTCAGAAATTCTGAACTGATCGATGTTGTCCATAATCCACTGCGATTTTTCATGGTGATTTTTCGTGATTTTTTTCAAAAAAATTTCATAAAAATTATTTATGGTATGTAGCATTTTGGTTCCTGTTAATTCTATGATATTTTCATTTATAAAGAATTAAATTTTGCAATATCTTCACGTAATTCTCCCTTGCCCCAATCTCACCTCTGCCAACGGTTCCATGTCCGCCACAGTTCCTCCGCCTGGCAGATCATCGTAGAATGTGTTCACCGTTTTGCCGATGAACGTGGTGATGTGTGCCAAATGCTCAACGGTGTGGAAGTGCAGCACATCGAACTCGTCCACCAGCCGACGCACTTGCTCCTGGATCCACCCGAAGGGGTAGCCCCAATGGCCATAGCCTCTGGGGCCGAGGGCGAGACTGAACAATCAAAAAATTTGTTTGGAGCACTAGGAAATGAAGTAAAACAGGCAAAATCAAAATAATATTACCCTTAAGAAATTTTCTGAGCATTGGATAGGAATTTGATTTTGCTCTTTAATGGGTCCTATTTTATTTTTTCGGAATTTTTGATCAATTTCAATTACAAATTTTCTTAATTTCGGTACTTAAAATCCATATACATTTAGGTATTAGATGGAATAGTTAGGCAAAAACTTCTAATCGATTGTTTAAAGTGCATTAAATTCTAATATAATTAACCCCTAAGGTATAAAGGCAGTGTTGTAGGATTAGAATAGATAATAGAGTCTAATATTTCTAATTAAAGAATAGAATATATTAAGTCTAATCTATTATTAAATTAAAAATAATATTTTGCAAATTTACAATCCAGAGATCAATGTGGCTGAAGTGTGTGAATCCGAGGGCGCAAATAGGGTCACCTGAATAAACATTTTAAAGTGTAATAAGGAGCCATGAAAAAAATATTTTTATTCAAAAAATTTAAATTTATTAAATGCATACATTATGGTCTTGCTTACTGTGTGTCCGCGGCGCACCAATTCCTCGGTTAGCGCATGGACAATTTGGGCTGTTTTGACCCCGGCTCTGCTGGAACCCTGTTCCGGAGGAATGGTCTCGAACAGCGGAGCAACCATGGCAATGCGCAAATTTCGATGCTAAAATCGGGGAAAAAAAGAATGAAAAAGAATGAAACGGTTTAAAAAGAGGGCGATGAGAGCGATAGTGAATAACGAGTGAGTGAATAGAGAAAGAGAGAGACGAGAGAGAGAGAGAGAGACGAGAGGGCAGTGAATATAGAGAGCGAGGAATTAGAGAGAGAGAGAGATAGCGAGTGATTTGAGAGAGAAAGAATATAGAGGGAACGAGTGGAGTGAGATTAGTCAGAGTGATTAGACAGAGATATTGTTGATTAGAGCGTGAGAGAGAGAGTTGATAGAGAATGAGAGAAAAAATGAAAGCGGAAAGATTATGAAAAGAGAATGAAAGGGGAAAGAAAAAAGCAAAAGAGAATATACCGTATTCTCTCTAAAATAAGCCCCCTCTCTAAAATAAGCCCCCTCTCCAAAATAAGCCCCTCCTTTGAGAGGGGTTGAAAAAAATAAGCCCCCTCTCTAAAATAAGCCCACTCTCTAAAATAAGCCTGTGCTATGATATTAAAATGTGGCTGATTGATCTTTTGTATTTGCTTTGGCGTTTTGACTCCAATTGATGATTTGTCCCCTTTGCATTTTTTTGTTCTTTCCCCGGATCGGAATTCTTTTCACTCCCCATTCCCCTCGCATTCTCCTTGTTTTTATTGTGAGATAAATATATTAAGAGAGATTGTGCGTTTAGTGGATTTAATTGGGCAAAGGAAAGTCCCATTTTATTATCGCGTGGCGCTCCTGCAATTCGGGTGAGCTCAGCGGCCGATTCTTCAGGATTTTTCAGTGGATTGGGGAAAAGCAAATCCCATTCGCCGTGATCAGAAAATCTGGGAAAGTAAATCCCGAAAATCGACGAAGAAAAAGCGGAAAAGCAACTCGGGAAAAGTAAATCCCCTGTGTGATTTTTCATCAGTAAAAAAGCAACGTAAAGCTCGCGGATTTTGCGGATCCAAAGATTGGATTGCCGCAGCCACAAAGATTGTGGTTCCTGTTGTTTTGCTGATTGCTTCATTTCATCGATTTTTATGAGGAAAATGCAAAAAGGCGAAGCAATGCCTAATCTTCGGACTCCTTTGCTGACTCGACAGCGAGCGCTGGACTTGGGAGTTCATGTGGACAGCGAGGGGAACGTGCAGCCGCGACATTCTCGTCTACAGCAGCAACAAAATCCGATCGATACTCCACTTTTGGACTTGGGAGAGAGGGATGCAATTGCAGATGATGAATTGGAGCCGAATTCTTCAGGAAGTCTTCGCACACTCGATGATCAGCAAGTTCGTCAGCGCCTTTTGCAGATTGATGACATCATGAATAACTCAACCGGAGTTGCGGCGAACATCGATGTTGTGGGCGATGAACAGGAATTTTTGGATCAGCACCGAAATGACACGGGAGCAACGAACCAAAAAGGGACTGGACTTTTGGATGATTTCCCTCAACTGGGTGGGGACATGATGTTTCACTTCGAACCCGTGTTGGTATCTACGCCGGATGGAAATCCGGAACCGACCAATCAGCAGCGACGAACACATGCATATGTCAGTCCTGAAGTTGGAGCAGTACCAGCAGTGGCGAATGCGCGAAATCAGCACTATCAGGCCTCATTTTTGCTGCCGGACAGCAGTTGCCGCCTCAGCCCAACCAATTTCCATCGGTAATTCCACCCAATCACCAAGGTTT
>LDKF01002501.1:0-10081 GCA_001026735.1 Rotylenchulus reniformis | reverse complement strand
ATTCCATGATAAGACTTTTATAGACTCAATAATTTTTCCTTTTTTGTAACTTCAAGTTGCTGTACTGCACTTATAAAAAAGATAAATTCCTATTTTTAATACAAGATTTTGAAAGTTTATAATAAGTAAAATATACAATTAGTATATTTTATACTAATTAATTTTTATGAAATCATTCTTAGTTATGAAAAAATATTTATTACAAAAAGCAATAATTTTTGTCATGCTTACTATTATATTATATGTTAAATACATTGTATTGTTAAAAATTATTTAAATCTTAATTTAAATTTTTAAATTATTTATTAAGATTCCTATACTATTATAATAATTTGAAAAAATTATAAAATTAGATAGTTAATATATAAGATATTTATATTAATGTTTCGCTCCTTTTATAGTAGTCTCTACATTTCATGCTCCAAAAACTGCCCCTACCATAATGCCGTAGTAAGAAGGTTTTATCATTACCGTGGTTTTAATGATGATTGATCACATCTTATTTTTCACTTTATGAATAAATTAATCAGAATTTTAATTTTTATAGACAAATTTAGATTTAAGTTGAACGGATTTTTAATTTTTATCAAATTAATTTTTATCAAAGTGGATTGGGGTTGCAATGGTATAGTTTGCCATCAAATATAGATCCGCAGAAATCTTTTCTCTTCTTTCACTAAAAATCTGATAAATCCGATTGGGAAACATCACATAATTTTGTTTTAGATTTTTTCAATTATAAAAACAAATTTATTAACGTATCTATTGTTAAATCTTTATTACCATAATCCAAATAAGACTTATAATCCAAAAAGACCTGTTAAATATATTTTTGAGATTTATTTTAGCAATTAATTTCCATGTGGCTTTTTAAATATAATTTAGTTATAAATCTTTATTAAATTATAAAAAGACAAGAATTTACTTCTAAATTTTAGTTAATAAAAATTTAAAAATCGATTTTTTTGATGTTTTTAAGTGGTAAGCTTATATATTTTTTGCATTGAACATTAATAGAGAAATTAACTAATATATTTATTAAACTATTTTAGCTCATCATATATATTTTTTAATTTATATAATAATTTTTTATTTTTATTAGATGGATATTGTTCATTGCAATGCGGTTCTCGACACATTGGATACGTCTTTCAACTCTTATCCAGGGTCTGACACATGTATCATGGTAAGTATGATCACACACACACTCACACTGGTTCTTTATCAATTTTTTACTACAAAAGTCAAAAATATTTTTAAATAATTATATTACTAAGAAATTATTCATTTATTAATTTTATTTTCATTCATTTATCGTTAGTTAATAATTTATTAATGTTTTTTTATATTAGTAAAATATTAATATATTTTTTCTTACACTCAAAATATTTTAATTTTAATTTATTAATCAAATTTTATTAAAAACTATTAAATTATATAGAATTTTTATTATCTTTTCTTGAGAATTATTTTCTATGGATAAAAAGATTTTCTCTTTTAAATAAAATAGTAACAAATATAAAATTATATTTTTTGAGAAAATAATTAAAACAAATTTAACAAAGATTTTTTTTTATTCCTTTAATTTAATAAACAATTTTTTAACATATTTATTTAAATTTTTATTTAAAATAAACAAAATGAGAATAATGTTTTAACAACATTTTTATAAAAAAAGGAAAAAAATTTTAGATCATTTGAATTTTTATTATACTTTATGTTTGTAATACTTAAACCAAAGACATAATTATTGTTTATATAACATTTCATTCTACATAATTTATTGCTCATCAAAAATTTATGATTATTCATATTTTCTTTGATTATTTTTGAGTGTTCATAAAGTAGATTAAAAATATATATCTTATTTTTAAACAACTATATATGTTTTATTTAAAAAAATCATCCATATCGAATAAAGGGTGTTTAGTCATATATATTAATTTAATTTACATTTCAGCAACATTTGACTAATAATTTTTAAAAAATTTTTTTAACTAAATTTTTGTTGGTGACTAAATTTTATTTAGCCAAGAAAAGCGGTATTAAAATAGAAGTCTAATGTTCAATTAGACATAGCATCTTTTTCGTTTATTTATCAATTTATCATATATAAAAAATTTATATCTAAAATTCCTTTATTTTTAGTGAGGTTATATTAAAGAAATAAATTAAAATTTTTGATAGTCATTTCAATTAAGTTCTTTTGATAATTAATTTGTTTTATTTATTTTTCAATTTATTATTTAATAGAATAATTGTTATTAATGGATAATAATTTATAAGATTTATAATGATATAGTAATTAATGTATTTAGCAATAATTTTACTGCTGATACCGATTTGCATATTATTTCATATTTAATATTCTTGCATTAAAAATCCTCAGATTTTAAAAGATTTATTAGCCTTATATCTTTTTTATTTTTTATTATAATAGATGCAATTTATATTTGACTTTTTTTAATTTTTAAAAACAAATATAATTATGCAAAATATTTTTCTATTTTATAATTACTTTCTTTATCTCTAAAAGACACGCTTTGTATTTTTGATGAGATAGATGTTGTCAAGATATCCAAACCAATTAATTCTATACATACTTTTTTAATATCTAGAAAAAATTTAATAGAAAGCTCGCTGAAGTGTTTCTAAGTCAAGAAAATTTTAATTTAAAAATCTTAGATATCAGTTTAGATTTTTTGATTTATCATCAATAAAAATTTATTGTTCAACAGCCAATATTTTCTTCTTCATTTATTTGTTTTCCAATCAACCAATTATTTTAAATTTATATAATACATTTTCCATCCAGTTGTTTACTTTCCATTCCTATAGATTTGTGCATCTATGTTGGAGTGATGTGGCGCGGCTTTTGCCTATTGACTTTCTTATTATTAATTTGTTATTAGTTTAAATAATTATAGTCAAATTAATTACTAAAATATAAGATTTTTATTCTCTAGTTAAATATTTTATTAAAGAATGAAATATTCTATTTAGTTAAAAATTGTTTATTACTTAATTTTTATTACTCATTTATTACAAAATACTTTTTACTAATTATTTTTTTATTTTTTGATGATACAATCCAAAATTTTCCTTTTGCCACATTGATAAGCCATTGGCATCCGTAAATATGCGATAAATTAGACCGTCAGAAGCATCTGCACTGTGGTATCAATTGTTCCTGCAGCTCATCATATATATAAATAGGTAGATGCATAGTTTTCTGTTGATATTTATTCCTTATTCGATATTTATGTCTATTTATTTGATCTGAAATTTCTATTCTTATTTTTCATTTATAATAAAAAAATTTTCTTTTATTAATTTTTCCATTTTTTATAAGATGAAATAAATTCATATTGGTGATTTACTTCCTTATCTCGTTTAAATTACAATATTAATAATTATAATTTTTTGATCAGTTAAATTTAATTATTATTTTTAATTATTAATATTTATAATTTTTTGATCAATTAATTTTTAAGCTAAAAATAAAAAATAATTTTTCCATATTATGCTGTTTTAAATCATATTAATTTTAAATTCGTTTGACTTCAGATTGTTTAATATGGCAATATTCAATATTTGAAAAGGAATTTGATATTATTTTGCTATTTTTGATTTTTTCTTATGTACTTGTATGAATATTGTTGATTGAATTTTATTTTCATCAGTATCGATTTTAAGTTAGATCTCGTTTATTCTGGATAAAATAGGTTAAATATTATTTACAGATTATTTTTTTCATTTTTTAGATTGTGTTATTATAATTCTTAGGATTATGATTTATAATATATAATTGTAAATCTTTTCCAAAGATTTTTTTTGCTCTTAATAAAAAATTTAAAATTGCACTACATAATATTCCGACACAGAATTTTTTTAACTGTATTATGAAAAGACTATTTTTAAATTTAATTATCATAGTTATTTTATTTTTATTTTTTATTTATTGATCTCAATTATTATAATATTTTTATGCTTTTACATATGAAGTTATTTTATTTAAATTTTGTCTATAATTATTCCAATATTATAAGTATTATACCTGTGGTTACATTAATCTATGTAATTATTATTATTTCTTTTTCTATTTATATAATTTATTTTGATATTATTGTAATTATTTTTTATTTAGGAAAAAATTTAACTTTTATTTTATACTAATTTTTAATATCCCTGCCTCTTTATTATAGTCAATTATTATAAATCTTTTCGAATTATAAAACTATATAGAAAATTATTTATAAATATGGATTATTCTTTTTTGTAAATAATTATCCCTTACTATATTACAATCATAGGTTTTTTCTAAAATATTTTTTAATTAATTATACCAATACAGTCAATGTTTATATTTACGTTCTATTTTTTGTTTTTGAATTGTGATCATTATTTTTAGATAATGAATTTTTTTGAAAATCAGTGATTCTGATCTTAATATATCGAATTTTAAAATAGAAGCAACATAATATTAAAGGCTTCATTTAAATTTAAAATTTTATTTATAACAGTTGAAAATTCCTTTTCGTTAAAAATCGATATTTTTAATTACTTCCAAAATAGGTAAATTTAAGTAATTATAATTTGGTTATTTTTAGATAATGAACCAACCATTTTAAAAGGATTTTTTAATTTCGACTTTATAGGCAAATATTTTTATTTCAATTCATTTTTCTTTAAAAAAGTCTTCTAATTAAACGATTAATTTCCTTATATTTATCTTTAGTAAATTTTATTTTAACTGTAGATTTTTAAAGATATAATGATTTTTTGCTCTCGATCCAACGAATAAGTTGATTTAGCTCTTTATTTTATGCGGGATATGACCATCCTTTAAAATCATGTTTTATTATTTTTAGTATTGTTTTACAATCATTTAATTATTGCTTTAGTTATTACTTTATATGTTTAAAAACAAAAAAATTTCTAAATTATTTTTTAATTATTCGTCTTTAAATAATTTTTTGAATTTAATCCAAAGAGCTTTAATGCAATCTTTAATAAATTTATTATTTTTTGACAAACCAGAGCGATTGTAATGCACCAACTGCTCAGTCGTGATTTTTTAAATATATTTTTAATAATATTATAGAAATTATTTTTTATATATTAAATTGCATAAAAACGCGTATAAAAATTTATTACTTTATTCTACTTTAATGATTGTCATTCCAGGTAAGATCTAAAAAGCTAAATTATATTTGATCAGAATGAATATTTTTATTGTTAAAATAATTCTTAATATTGCATATGATAAATGAAAATATTATTCTTTTAAAGTTATATGATTCTGTTTTAGATCTGAATTAAATATTATTATAATATTATTTAAAAAATAAAATATAAATTGTTATTTTCTATCTTTTTCATGTTATTTTAATTATAAATATTTAATTTAATTATTTCTATTTTTAGTTATTCATTTAATATAAAATAATTTTCTAAATTTTTTACTGAGTTCAATATTGGACTGCGAACATGCTGCATTCATTTAATAATCATTTGCTCAAATTTTCAATTTTATCCTAAATTTAAAATCTCAAATTTAAGTCAAATTTTGTTCTTTTCGCACCGCAAATTTTGATAATGATTCTTCAACAGAGCAATCTGTTCACTGCTTCGTCTTATAAATATTTGGAGAATGTGAAATAAAAATAATTTTTTTATCAAATTATCAATTATATTTTTTAAATTTAATCATCATTTTCAATTTTTTTAATAATATTTTTAATGAAAAGACCGATCTATTGATTGATTTAACCTAATCAAATTTTAATGTAAATTATTTTTTAAATTTCATTTTATAGTTTTATCTTGTTTGACATAAACTTTATTTTTTAAATATTAATATAATTTTTATTATTTTTCTATAAATACATTTATTTTTTTATAATTTTAAAATTTTATTTAAAAATTTTAATAATTATTATTTTTTTAAATTTGTAAAAATATGTTATTCTTTTCATTTACAATTTTTATCTTAGCGTGAATTTATCTCTTTTTTTTCATTTTATATAGAATTCCAATTTCATTTTCTTTGAAATTTTTAAATTAATTTAATAAGTTAAATGAATTTGGATTAAAAGTTTAGAGAAATTATTTGGGCTAATTACTTGCATTTTTGAATTTGTTTTCATGATATTATTGCATTATTAAATAATATTTATTTTCTAATGATAATATTTATTGTTTATTAAAATTATCAATTCAAAACAAAATTTGCTATAAATTAATAAAATAAATTTTTAAATGAATTTTTAAATTAAAATTTAATTGCAGGAACTATATTCAGAGTTTGAATAGAGTTTATAATTCATACTTTGAATTTTTATTCATTTTTTACAGCAATTTATTTTTAAGTCACTCTGGCTATAATGGATATTATTCCTATTTATAATAAAATTAGAAATGGAATTCTCCTAATTTATTACTAATAAATTATTTTTTAAATTCTTATTTTAGTATAATAGTGTAATATCTAATAAATTTCCTCTTCTAGCAATTGGAATAATTGATTGAATTGCCAAATAATTTTTTAAAGTAAAGATTACTTAAATGTTTCCTTCGTGAGTGAAATGATTTTTCCAAGCAAATAATAATGACTAACCAATCAAGATATAAATTTTAATTTTATTTTTTCGGTAAAAATTAATTATTATTTTTTGCATAATTTTTTATTGAATATAGTAAGAATTAAATTTTTACAAATCGTTATTATTACTTTCTCGAAAAAATTAATTCTTTAGTTTCTTTATTTCATATGCTAATACATCATTTTTCAATCAACGTGCGGTAATAAATATCTTTCATATTTATTTTAAATATTATTTAATTAATCAAATAATTCCGTAAAAGTAAAATATTTTTATTTTCATTAATTATAGTATTTTATTTTTATATCTTTCAACCTATATTATGATTAATTTAAAAGAATTTATTAACTTACCATAAGTATTATTTTTAAAATGATGCATAGTAAACACATTTTTAAAATGATGTTATGATCTGACTTTTGTGTGCCAAAGCTCTAGTTTCTCTGCAATTAGCGCAGAGAACAGAATTCTACGATTAGTTTATATGATAAAGAATTTAACTTTTCTTGATGAATTGAGCCATTTCATATGTATTTTTAATAAATTTTATTTATTACACCAATTTTATTTATCATAATCCATTTAGTTTTATTATACGAAAAAATTTATTATACATTAATTTTTGTTTTAACAGATTTGAATGTTTTTTTAAATATTTTATTTTTTTGCTTGCATTTTGATCTGATTACTGTGTATATTGGATCTAAAAATATCATTTATTTATATTTATTCTTTTTTGCACTCTTGGTTCTGCCGGAACTGGACAACCGTCGGTAGTACAAATTTTTATTTATAATATTTTTAGGGAAGTCATATGAAATTACAATTATCTTATTTTTATAATTAAGCAAGAATTTAATTTCTTTTTCATTTTTGGTTTTCTAATTGATTAAATGATATTTATTTTAAAATGTCTTAATTTTTTATTATTTCTATAATTCAATGATTATAATTATATAATATATTTAGGGTTGCTTATCATCAATATTTTTAAGCAATGTATATTGAATTTCCACTGCCTTTTTATTAACTTCTAAAAAATAGTTTATTTTTTCAAGTATTTCTCCATATTAATTATTGTTTAATTATTGTTATAGTAGTTTTAAAGTAGAAAATGGATAATGATTCCTTTCTTCTTGACCAAAAATTCGGGAATAATTTTCCTGTTGACTAGAGATTTCAATGTTGGTGAAGATTTTTGTTTATTTTTATCTTCTTTTTTGACCAATTCAATTTCTTTCATGGATGAAAGGACCATTGGACTATACACAATGCCGATTATACCGAATTGTACAGTTTGTATTTATCAAAAACCATTTAATTGATTAAAAGTTTTCTCCGTCAACTCCAATCATCAACTCTAAGTGAGTAACTGGTTTTTTTATATTTTCAAATTTGAGAATGGTTCCATCAGTACATTCATTCTTATGCAGATATTATCAGTTGAATCAAAAATATTAGTCTTTTATTCTTCAAATTCTCGAAAATATAATATAAACCTACAAATTAAAGGCCCATTTTTAAATTTTCTAATTGCTTTCCTTCTGATTGATTTTGTTATATTTATTAATTATTTAACTAAATATTTACAATCTTATTTTATTCAGTAAATTAATTCAATATTTTATGAAAATTAATTTTATAAAAATTCAGTCATTTTTTATAATATTGTACTTGAAATTCAATTTATCATGAAAAATTATTTAAAATTTAAAAAATAATAAATTCTGTAATAACATTAATTTTGGTTAAACTTGAACTTTTTTGCATCAGTTATTGACATGATCTGGGTTTATGGTTTTATTAGTAAAATTCTTAAAAAATATAAATACCTGAAATTCGAATTATTATTATTATTATTCCAGTTAAACTTATAGTTGCGTTGCATTTTAGACTCTTAATCCTTATTTATGATAGATATAATAAAAATCAATAAAAAATCAAATCATCAAATCGTTTTTGTTGATTTTTTATAAATAGAATATTATAGATCTATGAGATTTTTTAAATTTTTGTTTAATAATTAAGAGTCAAATTAAAAAGAATTTAGAAAATTTAGCTTTTCTAATTTATCATCCTCCAAAAATTTCATAATCATTTAGTTCTACGCATATAATCATTAAAAGCTAAGTTACTGTAAAGTTACACCGCAGACTTTTCCACTGCAATTATATGTGCAATATTAGTTCTTAATTATTTATTTAAAAGAGTGAAGTCGATATTAATCTCTCAACTCTCAACACTGTTTTCAAATTTCGTTGAATTTATTGTAAGCGATTTTTTAAAGTTGCTTTATTATTGGTAAGCTTCTGGAGTTGAAACAATGATGTATAGAGCTAAATATACACTAAATTGATATTTATAAATATATACAATAAAATGATATGTATTTTAGATATTAAAAAACGGCAGCTGCAGCCACAAAATTAGCATCTAAATAATTAATAATTAATATAATAAAATACTCAATTAATTATGAGAAAATGTTTACTAAGTATTATTTAATATATCTTGTCGAAAAGTTGCTTTTGAATAAATTGTTAATTAATTAATTAATTGAGCAATTATCTAATAATTTTCAATTTTTTGCATTTTCATTATTAATTCACTTTCTGTTTTAGAGATTTCTTAATTTTTTGTATTGTCATGTTTAAGTATTTTAATTAATAGAATAATAAAAAAAATTTCAATTTTTTAAAATATTTTTCAGCAATATTATATAATATACAATCACATAAATTTTTAAAATATAAATAAGATCTTTTTATTTGAGAATAAATTATGAATTTGTAATTTTTATAATTATTATGAAAAGTTCAGGGTTTTTATTTGAAAAGAATTCAAATGATAAGAAGCAAACTTAATCAAAGACTTCTTATATAACCATTTTATGTCCATATTTATAACCATATTTTTCTTATATAACCATATTTATAGGCAAAAAAATATAATAATTTAAATTCAGATTAATAAATTAATATTGTTTTGACTTGATGTAAAAAAACAATTATATTTTAAAAATTATCTTTAATGAAAACCAAATTATAAATGATTCTTATGAAAGTTATTTATCAATGCTTTAATTAAATAGCAATTTTAAATTTAAATGATATTCATAAATTTATTATAAGGGCAGAATACGAACAATAGCAATAGGACGCGCAGCAGAATAGAGGCATAGAGAAGACACCATGGATGAAGAAGCAGCAACAGCGCCGAGTTCCAGCAATACATCAGCTACACATGGAATGAAAAATGTTGTTAATTTTTATTTGTAGAAAATGAGTATTTATAGAGCATTTGATATTTCGGTAGCGATTCTGTTAATATCTGCGTTAAGCTAAATCTTAAAAAGGCTTCAAAGTTAATTAATATATTAAAGATTTTAAAAAATAATATAAAACCGACTTAACACAAATATTGTCAAAAAAATGTGAATTAAAATTTTATTTTTTGAATAATAAATTATTCAAATA
>LDKF01002499.1:8841-25877 GCA_001026735.1 Rotylenchulus reniformis | reverse complement strand
GTTGGAAAGTGAAAAATTAAGATTTTCAAAATTTCCTTCTACTATGACAGAACTTATTCAACACCCCAATATTATGGATACCTAGGCTATATCCTTAAAAATAAAAAACAAAAGAACTGTCAAGGTGTAAACAAACTCACTTGGATTACGGTAGATTTTTTATTTATTGTTATCGGGCCTATTTGCATGAATTTATCTTTTTCATATTAATTTATTGTGCTAAGGAAAAAGAAATCCATTGTTAAATTAATTTTTTGTCTTCTATTTTCAATGTTATAATATAATTTCATAAATAAATATTCATTTTTATTACCGTTGTCTCCCCAATCATCGCCCCAGCTGTTCTTCACCAGCCAATAGTCCCCATGTTTCGTGTCAGTCCCATAGCCCACCACGAGAACACCTGAAATACAGGAATTTATCGATTTTTTAAAAATTTCCGCACCATGATCCAGGAAGAGACTGCTGCAATATTTTTCGTAATAGACACCGCCACTGTAGAACCTGAAGGCCCAGCTGCTGGCATCGATGCCTACCGAAATTGGTCCTTTTGTGGCCACGGCAATCTATTCGAAGTGTATTTTTTGGGTTTTTTTCCGAAAATCAGGGTTCCGGACTTTAAGTTGCTCCTCATCTCCCTCGCGCACATCGACAAAACCTCCAAGAATGGCGCCAACCTACAATTAAAAGAAATTGTTATTTTCAACATTAATTATAGGTACTTTTAATTGTTTTATTTTATTAATTCGATTTTTAAAAATCTTCGACTGCAAGATTTCCTGTGGAAAAATATTTTCAATGATAAAAATGATCATGCTGATTCCGATATTTTCGATTAAATTGTTATCATTAATTGAAATAATTCTAAAATTCCCTAGGGGAAATTTTTAATATTTTTTTTTTACTTTTTGGAACTTCCGTCCTTTCTAATCTAAGCTAAGGAAAGAAAGGGGAACTGAGAGGAAAATAAATTTCTCAAAAAATATAATTAATAATTGAAATAATATTTTTAGAAAACCGACCCTGTCCTTGTGGAATCGGCATTTGCCCTGATATCCCTGGTAGGGATAACTCTGGTCCGTGTCCAGTCCGTGGTTGTCCATGACGTATTGGAACGCGTTGTCCATCAGTCCCCCGTCACAGCCATCGTTGCCATAGTTGCCCGAGCAGTCCAACAAGTTCTGGGCGGACAGAGAACTGAAAATTCATTAATTTACATAATTATTATTTTTGCAGAATAATAATAATTTCCAACGTTAATTTGCCATTTTTGAGTTTGTGTGCTCCTTCGAGGGCTCCGACAGCACTAAAAATTCTTTGTTATTATTTTTTATTATATTTTTTATTTCGACCTGAATGCCCAACATGAACCACAAGTACCCTGAAAAATTTAAAATAATTTTCAACGGATTTTTTTTGCAATTTTTCACCTGGTTTTTGACCTCGGTGACCAAACCCTTCTCACGCCAGTCCAATTGATCCGGAACACTGACATTCTTGTTCTCATCAGTTTTCAGCAAAACAATGTCCCTTCGGGTCTTCAAATTTGGTCGGAAACCACGAAGTTTTTTGTACTCGTCGGAGGTCTTAAAATTTCGAAAAAGAAAATATTCGATTTTTGGTAATTTACCAAATATGCCAAATGATTCTCCGCAACTCGGAATGATTCTTTGCCCTCCTCAAAGGCCTGATTGTGTTCGGCGATCAACTTTTTTGCACTAAACATCTTAGATTTGTTAGGGATTTTTTGAACTTTAAAGCGTCAAATAATTTCATTAAATTTAAAATGGATGAAGGAAAAGGTTAAATTCAAAAATTAATTAAATTTAAATAAAAAAATTATTTCTTGCCCAATTAGGAAGAGTTCTTGCACTGTTTGCTCAGCTTTTGGGGGAACTGGAATTTGCTGTGCAGGAACGGGATTTGCTAAGGATTGTTCCCATGCAACAATCGCAACTCCGATGATCAGCAACATGAGCTGCGCTGCCTTTCTGGCCATAATGACTCTTTTACCAAAAAATTCCAATTTATTAAAAAAATGAGTTTTCAGCAAGGATGCATATGCAATGCATTTGAAAGAATAAAATTAATTTAATATTTTTTATTTGGCCATTTTTGTAAAATTAAAATATACTCCTAATTTATCAATGAACATATAAAATGACAGGATGGCCCCGTTTTATGGGGGTCAAATTCCTTCGTTTTGCTGTGCATTTTTCTCTCCTTCCGCCGATCATGGGGTTGGCTCCCTTGACTGATCACCAAAGCAAGAACTGTTGAATGATAAGCTACTTTCTGTTGATGATAAGCTACTGGAGGGGAAATGTGAGATGGAACATCGGAACCAAAAAGATATTTTGTTCAATTAGCAATTTTCGCAACAAAATAAAAATTATGAATAAAGGTCTTCGTTTGATCATCATATTTTTGATTTCGCGTCCTTAAAAACTTTTAGTCCTTAATAAAAAAGCCTTTTTTTGTTTTCCTATCTGTGCAAGTGTTGAAGCTTAATCCGATTCAGGCATCCATTTTGACGTAAATGTGGCAACTGACTTCACTTTTTTGACTTGACGTCTAAAATTTTTGCGTAAAATCATCTATTTTTGGCTTTCAATTGAATTTAGTAATGCGGCATCCCGGCTAAGGACATATTTTTGTGGGTTCTACGTGTGGCACGCGGCTGCATATTGTATAGTGGCTTGGATGATTTTATTTTTTATGAAGATTTGATTTTTTTATGGGCAATGAACTTACCGTGCTGGGTCGTTTGTAGAAAAGTGCAAATGGCATGAGAGGGACGGCTATGAGTAAATTACTAAATGACTAAAGGGACAAAACATCTAAATAGTATTAAAATAATAATAATAAAAAAAATAAATACATAAAAATTAATGAGTTTTTAATGGTATTTCGAAATGTTTTTTGAATTTTAGTATGTTTTTTTATTTTCTAATCCCTGTATGCTTACAATTAGCTTTAATACTTAAGATATCCGAAATTCGCGTAAATTTTTTTTATCTTTATTGTATTAATTTTTTATGTAATTCAGAGAAAATCAATAGGCTTATCAGAGTTACAATAGTTTTTTCGCAAAGATTTGGGAGGATCTGATTTCAAATTTTTTTGGACCTTTTAGTCTTTCTATGTTTTGGATAAATCTGAAATTTAGAAAACAATAAAAATAGTATCTTGATTTTTATGTTTCGCAACTTGGAAATATGTCATACAGATTTTTTTAGATTTTCATAAAAAACCAATTTTAATTTATTTATTTAATTAAATTTATTAATATTTATTATTATTATTATTATTAACAATATTTAGATGTTTTGCCCCTTTAGTCATTTAGTAATTTACTCATAGCCCGTCCCTCTCATGTCATTTGCACTTTTCTACAAACGACACAGCACCGAACTTAACTATTACCATTTGTTTAAAATATTGAATAGACAATTTTTATTTTAAATTATTTAATCTTTTTCTAATTACATTTTTCATTTTCCTTTGATTCATAGTAGGAATTTTATTCTCAAAAAATGTAGATACATATAATGAATGATCAAGAAAGTGATTGAGTTTCAGCAGGTTTTTGGGTTTTTTTCGGAGTACAAAATATTCATGCCATTCCCGGGCTCTTGCCAAGATTTTCGTCTTTGCAAGACATTGGCGCTCGGAGGCCCCTCAGACGGTCCATTTCGGCTTGCACTTGGTCCAACGACTTGTTCCTGGTCTCCGGCATGAATTTCCACGCAAATGCAATGAACAGGGCGGTGAAGGCGGTGAACACGAAGAAGGAGTACTCGTGGAGAATTTCCTGGAGAAAAAATTCGATGGGTTCTGATATAATGAAATAGGAGTTCTGATAATTTTCAGACTTGAGAGAATGTGGAAAATATGAATTTTCATTAAATTGAAGTTATACAATTTATACGGAGCATAATCCTTTGTTAAACCATCTATTTAAATACTATCCAGAATGGTATGAAAAAGGACTTCTGATAGCCCCAATTTATTCTTTGCAAAATTCACCTACAAAATGGCCATTCTTGTCAAAATCGACATCCTATAAAACTTATTATCATCAGCTGGGTATGATTACCAGAACAATTACTCTAAGAAAGTACAATATATGTGATAGTGAAGGAGATATTAATGTGTATGTACTTATAATAATTACCTACTAATAAATCTAATTTTGTAGGAAATTTGACAATTTCCATAAAAGTTTTTTTAATACTACGAAATTTGGGCCGAAAGATTGCTTTGAAATTTAAAAAATGAGATTTTTCAAAATTAAATTCTGATTTACATTCAGCATGGGGAAGAAGAAGCCGACAATGGCATTTGAGCCCCAATTGGACAGCACAACAATGGAGTTGGCATTGCCGAGAGCATTCATTGGGAAAATTTCGCTGACAAAAAACCACGGAATCGAGCCTAAAGGGGTTAAGAAAATTTAAAATCTTTTAGAAATTTTGTTTTGGAACCTAAGCAAGAGATAATTGGGTTTAGAATAATAATACGGAAATTTTGACTTTTCTTAATACCTACCTGGTCCAATAGCGGCCGATACAACGAATAGCAACACGAACAAAATGGAAAAGTAGGAAAACCATTGAATGGACTGAAAAATGAAAAAATAGATTTTTCGGAGTCCCAAACATCCAAGTACCTTTGAAGCGAGTATGGACACGGCGATCATTGCACTGCTGGCCATCATGCCAGCGAGCCCGGTGATATGCAGGGTTCGCCTGCCAAGGCGTTCCACCTGGAAAAAAATTATTGAATTGCAATTCAATTCTTTGGTGTCTGAAATCGGGAAACTAATTAGTTAAATAATAAATTATTTACATAAATTTCTTAATTTTGGGGTTAAAATTTTGGATGCAATAAAATATTAAATGAGTGTTTCTTGTGGATGGATATTTGGTGCCAGGTCGTTTCGGCTAAAAGTGCTAAAATAGAATTATTTGTCCTTAAAACTTTTATTAGACTTGCTAGAAAAAAAAATTATAAAAGGCAATTTGGTTCAAATTTTATGCTGATTCGGATGGTCTTTTTAGTTTTTAGTAGTCCCCTAAAATAGTTCGTTTTTTATCGAAAATCCCGATTTTCGAAAATTTCGATAAAAATCGAATCAGCATAAAATTCTGAACAACTTTGCTTTTTATACTTTTTGTCTGACTTCTCTATAAAAAAGTTTTTAGGGGCCACTTTTTCATTTTGGCACTTTTGGCTGAAACGCCCATTATGGCACTTTTGGCTGAAACGACTCAGCACAGACCCAAACTATTTGATATCAAAAGTCGATGAAAATAAAATTATTAGTAAGGACAAAATATATGATTTAACATTTGCATTACAATTTAAAACTGGATAAAGATAAAAAACAGCTTAAATTGATCAATAAATAAATTGCTTGGATTCACAACATATGAATGATATCTTACCAATACTACCGATACAAATGTCATCATCACATTGACTGCGCCCATGGCAATTGTTGCAATATCTGGCCCTAAAATTATTGTGTTAAAACTGTTTTCTTCAACTACATCATACATCGTCCATGCAAACCGGCATCCTTGAAAATGGAAGTCGAGTAGAACATTGCTGTGGTTTAATAATCGAATCATTCAGAAACGTATTTTTTGATTGACAATGCTATGTACGGTGCCGGGGCGTTTAAAAAGTGGCCAATGTGGCCAATCTGGCCAAAAACTTTTTTTAAGACTTGCTAGGCCAAAGATTTAAAAAGCCATGTGCAGAATTTTATGCTCTATCAACCTAATTTTTTGGAATTCAGCCAATTAGTTCGAAATATACCCTAAAACATATTTTTCGATATTTTCGAAAATTTTTCGAACTTTTTTGGCCGAATTTCGAAAAATTAAGAGTATAAAACAAGGCTTTTTATATCTTTGGCCAGAAAATCTTATAAAAAAGCATTTGACCAGACTGGCCACATTGGCCACTTTTTTTAAATACATAGCACCGTTATATACCAAATTCATCTTTCTATTCGCCCTGATCTGAACTCACCGGCATTGATCCCGCTCAACTGTTGGGATAACATCATGAACACCGCCAGTACCAACGGCCACAGCAATGGCATGCGCAACATTGATGCCATGCTGACTTCCGGGTGATCGCGAGTTGCGGAAGCCTCCGTGCTGATCTGTTCCAACTCGGATCGGACCTGAAAATGGGTTTGCAATATATTTATTTATTTGCTTAATTTAATGCACAAACACTTGGGAAAATCTTATTAATACAAAAAATTTATATAATCTAAAGGGAAATTGGTGTCAATGGAAAATTGGTGTTCGAAATTTCAATTTTCGATAAAGCTAAAAATGCGAAATCCATATGGCAAGTCTTAAAATAATAGTCGCAACTATATTCTATTAAAAATGATTCTTTATGAAAAATATTTTATAATACAAATTAATACGTCATTTTTTGCTCGAAGTCTCTTCAAGTCTCTCTCTGCCTGCTCCTTCCGGCCCTTGGCAATCAGATTGTACTTGGGAGATTCGGGACAAAATGGCAAAGTGCTGAGCTGGAACAGCATCGGCACCTAAAAAATTTTTAAAATTATTTTGTTTTTTCACTTGAGTATTTTTCTGTATTAAATATTCGAATTATAGAGAAACTATAGAGCAACCTAAAAAATAAGAGCAACCTAATTCGAATTGAGCAATTTTAAAAAAATGCCGAAAAATTTCATAAAAATCGAACACAAAGTCAAAAGGTTACCAATATCGATGAGATAAATTTTTTTAATTTCATAGCTAAAATGCTCACTAATATTTAGTGTTTTTGAAAAAAGTCTTATAATCTATATAATCAGTGACAATAAGAAGTTGGAATTTGAAAAAACAAATTTACCAAAGTAAAGGCGAAGATGAGGGGCCACCTTTGGGCGGTGCCAAAAAAGTAGGGAAGACCGATGATCTGGGACACCAAAATGGAGATGGTGATGAACAGCTGGTGCAGGGAACCGATGGACCCGCGAAGATTGGTGGGCGAAATCTCGGTCAGGTACATCGGAGACAAACCGCTGTTCAGGCCTGGAAAACGGGAGATTTCATAAAAAAACTAATCATGATATTATAATTTTTAAATTTTGTCGCGTTCCTTTTAAAATTTGAAATCTTTCCAATCTTCGAAAAATGAATGTTTAAAATTGCATATTTAAATAGCTAACAAGAAAGATTTGTTTACATAAATTTTTAACCCACCAACATTGAGACCAATCAGGAAGCGACCGATGATAATCAGCCAATAGATGCCCGCCTTAAAAAAGGGATATTTTCTAATATAATTAATTCCCAAATTTTGTTCGCATATAAAATAATTATCTTTATTTTGGCTCATATTTAAGGATCCAACAATGCTGATAAAAACAAATTTGCATGATTATTAGGATCACTTGAGAATAGGGGGATTCCCATAAAAGTTCATAACCCAAAGCTGCTTTACGGTACTGTGATTGCTTTACATCCTACCGGCTTTGCCAGCGTCATAAATGCCGCCGCGATCAGTGCCAATGCGTTATTGTAGATCAGTGCTTTGCGGCGCCCGAAACGGTCCGCAACTGTGCCCACCATGATGCCGCCGAACATGCCGCCTATGGCAAAAATGCCAACTGCAACGGCCCTAAAAATATAAATTTAAATTAAAAATAATCCAAACATTTGGAAAGCTTGAAATCTAATGAAAAACTCAATTATATTTATTTTTCGAGGTTATTATTATAAATTTTAAATTTAGCCAAGGATCTCAAAAACCCCATTTATAAGGGAATTGAATCAATTTATAATTTAAAATAAAATTTATTATTTCATTCAAAATTTCCGAGGATTTAAACTTAGTAGTAAAAATGCATTTTATTTGAATTTTCATTAAAATTTTCAACTAGTTTGTCAGGATGCCAAATTTTGAAAAGATTGATTCTTTCAACTTGCCATGTGGCCTCCATATTATCAACTGTTGTCGGAACACCCTTCATGTACTCATAAGACTCGGCGAACCATTGTTTGATCAGATCCGCTGAAAAAAATTGGGAAAAATTCTGTTAAAATTTGCGTTTTGATTTTTAAAATTAACTTGCGAATTTTTGAAATATTTTATGAATACGGCTTACCAGGCAGATTGATGCATCCGATGTGGTAACCCATCTGGAAGGAACTGCCGAACACGCAAGCCAGGATCGAGAACATCAGCATGCAAGTTAATCTACCTTCCTAAAAAATCTTTTTAAAAAATTTTCCAAAAATATTTTTAACCTTTTCCTCAAAATTCGGCGAATTTCGTGAAGTTGAAAGGGAGGAAGGGGTAGAGGGAGTGGAGGGAGGAGTAACCTTTTGTTGGTCCATAGTAGGTAATAATGGTAATGCACTTTGTAGCTGAAATTAAGCAATATTAGAACATTTGTTTAAAAAATAAATTTTAATAAATGGAATGGCCACATTTCAATTATGAATCCTACTATAATCATTTTTTAACTTCAGCAGTTAAATTATATAAATTATTGCTAGAATTTTACAAGAAATTAAACTAATAAATAAAATTTAAAAAATAGCTATTTCCATTAGTAAAGTTATGATTTTTATTTAATATTTTTGCGCAACTATATTTGAAAAAAAAAATTAATTTTTCCTTGACAAATTTGATCCATTAATTTTATTTTGAGTGATTTTAATAGCCCCAAATAAAATTTTTTGAGCAATTGGGTCAGATTTGTTGTTTGTTTAGCTGGTAATTTGGCCCTCCACCCGCCAAAGATGATTAATGGCTGATCAGGGTAAATAAAAACAACTTGTCGCCGTTATTATGCGCAGACAACGGGGGAAAGTGTGACTGCGTATTTCCGTGATCAATGATCGGAAGCATCGGTAATAATCGAACATTACGGTTTATTTGTTGAAATTGACAATTAAGCCATTTGAAAATTTCGAGTTCAACAATTCGCCCAAAAAAAAAAGAAAATCGAAAAATACCTTTAAATTGATTTATTAGGAACTCTTATTAATATTCTGAAAAATCTGAGCTTTGACCAATTTTTATTATTTATTTCAAAAAAATAGAGCTTCAAATAATGTAATTTTTTTATCGGAAACCAATTCGAATACTTTAAGCCAAAAAGAAAAAATCCTGCAAATTTTTGGAATTTTAAGCTTATCAGAATTTAGTGCATATTTGGGTGGAATTTTTTGTCAAAATTCCTTGAAGCGACCCAATAAAAGTGGAATTCACCAGGTAATTCGATACCAAACAATTAAATAATTTTTCGTTGAAAGAATTGATAACATCCATTAACTCAACTCTCCCACCATGGGTATCTGCTAGGCCATGGATTCAATGAAAAAATGAGGAAAAATCAATTAAAAAATAATTAATGGATATATTAAATCCTTTTTAGCCGAGTTTCGAAAAATTAAAAATATCACAAGATAGAACATAAAGTTCTTAAATTTTGGCCTAGTATGTCTAATCTTATTGGGCCTTTTTTCCTAACGTCCTAGCACCATTTTTTGTTCTCATTATTTTAAAAATGCAAGAAAATTCGTTTAATATGCTAAGATTATAATTTTATTCGATAAATAAATTCATCGAATTTAAGCTCAAATGAACAGTTGTGGATTTATTATCCTACTCTTTACAATGGAAATAATTTTCTTCTTCCGCTATCCGCCGACCGATCGGACCATTCCGATCACATGGGGCTGATCGGTTCCCCGGTCCCCTATGGGTGCTTAATCTTCTTATTATAAGCATTCTGCTGATTGGAGCGAAAGATGCTTTCCGCGTGAGTGTTGAGAAAATGGGGCCAAATTCCTCATTTATTTTGTTTTGTTTGCAAATATCAACAGAGAGGGCAAAGTAAATACACCAAAAAAAAATGTTCGAGGTCAGTTCAAAGCATAAAAAAGTAATTTTGGGTGCAAGTTTATAAAAAGGAAGTCAGTTAGGTAAATATTGTTTTGGAAAGACAGAAATGCCAAATTTAGTTCAGATTATTAATATTAAATTTTTGGTTTGAATATTTTAGACGTCGCCTATTTTATTGAGTTTGCAATGGAGGTTAAGGTTCCATTGCACTTTCAAAAAATAGTCCAACGGAAAGAAAACTTAAAATTATAATTTCATCGTAAAATCTATGATTAGACAATAAATATCTTTTAAAAATATTTTACAAATAATTTAAAGGACGCTTATTAATCTCAAAATACTCAAAGTTAGGATTTTTAATTAAATTCCATAATTATTCACAACATAACAAGTTTTTGCAAAATTATATAATAGTGCAAGAGATCGTGTAATAATGGATTGCTGGATGGAATTTTTTACTATTACGACGATTACGCGGAACATAATGGCCTCGGGATTGGGGTCAATAAAAAGGTGCAATTAATGTCAATGTCAAAGCATTTGCCCCGAAAATTGTACAAAAATCGTAAATTTTGACGACTTTTGCTGTACTAAAAACTAAAATTGAGTGACTCAGAAGACCAAATGCTTAAATATCACTCATTCAATCGAGAAGGAACCAAAAATTTCGGTGCAAATATTAAGGAGCAAAGGCTGGAAAATAGTATTTTAGGAGCTAACTTTGGTGCATTTTGCAAAATTTACGCAAAAAGAAAAAATATTTAGAGGAATGTTGTCAAAATTTTAAAAAATTATCACTTGTAAGAATTGGGAAAATTAAAAATCTGATGTTAGGAAGTTTTGAATTTGTTAGGAAGTGTTCAATCTCATTAAAAAATTTTAAACAAAAAAATATTTATTATTCTTTTAATGCTTTTAAAATTTTCAAGCACCTTAGCTTAATTTTGATATGCACAAGAAGACTTGTTAGGAATTTAGATTATAATTTTCAAATTAATTTTTCGAATATTTTATGCTAATTTTTAGATTGTTGGATAATTTTTGATGAAATTTTGGGACAATTATTGATTTTTCATATATAAATTTTCGGAGTTTTTTTGATGGAATTGTGAACCATTTATGATTTATGCTATATTTTACCATTTATGCTATATTTTAAAATTATTAAATAGTAAAAATTTTCGGCAATAAAATTTTAAAAAAAGTGAAAAGAGGAGGAATTTGATGGAATGCTCGCTAATCACTAGTGGTGGTTAATCAAAGTCGCGGGATAGATGGAAGATATGTGTCCAAGGATCTTATCAGAAAATTTTTTCCGAAAACGGCGAAAAACGCAATTGTATCAATGTGCTAAGATAGGAAATAGACAAGAAAATGGTACGATTTGGATTTAGTCACGTTGTGTTGTTAGAACATGGCTTATGGCAGATATTATTTCATTGAAAAATTATTTTTTCATTCAAAAATTGGCCCATACTGTTTACGATCTACATTCTTTCATTATTTTTAGTTTTGATCGGAAAAATTGTTATTTTGTTATTATTTCTCAATTTGTAAAATTATTGGATCAATTATGTATTAAATAAAAAAATCGACTAATTTTTAATAATTATTCATTTTCTATTGCTGGTTAATCCAAAAAAGTTCGCATTTAAAAAAAAAACAAAAAATTTTCCAATATGGATTTTATTTTTTGCGCAAAAACTGGCCAAATAAATTCTATGAGAACTTTTTAATATTTTGGAATTTTTGAATTTTTTTGGTTCAAAAATCCTTGCAAATTGATGTTTTTGCATTTTTACCATTTACAACATGGCAATAAACCAAGAATTCTACAGAAAGGACTCCCCGTCTGAGGAAAAATGTGATGAAATGAGAAGAGAGATAATAGGATGTTCTTCTAAAATATTTTGGCCAATTTCGATGACATAAATATTGGCTAGAACCTAAATAAATCAGCTATTTAAATAAAATATATAATTCGGTCTATTTAAAAGTTAGTAAAATTTATTCTAAATGGTTTATGAAGACTTTCACAAATAAATAAATTGTTAATACAAAAAAACCATTTTTAAATTCCGAACATTTTTATCCATTTGAATATCTCGAGTTCAGGAGTTTCAAAATAAAATCACTAGGAGTGAGAGAATTTTTTTTAATAGTTTTTCCAAAATTTTCTCATCGGTAAATAATCGAGAAATTTATTTGTAGATGTTGTTTTCGTGAGAAAAATTTTAAATTTCAAAAAAATAGATAAAAATGAAATCCATGTTAAAATGTTGAAAAAATTTATCATAAAGGTTATTTAAAACAAAACTAAAAAATATAAAAGGGGAAAAAATTCTTCCCATGCCGGGAATCGAACCCGGGCCGTGTGGGTGAAAACCACAAATCCTAACCACTAGACCACATGGGAGACACTTCTCGACGCCCAAATGCTCTGTTTCATGCAAGATCCAAACGACTTGATGCAGATGGTGACATGAGATATGACAAAGACAATAAAATCTCATCAGAACTTATGTAATAACTCATCAGAACTTTTCAACTTCTTCAAAGTTTTTTAATAAACTCTTTTTATCTCATTTTCTTCATAGCTCAAAAATTTATTTATTATTTTTTGTTTTGGATCCAAATTTTATTTCAACTCCCAGATTTTTATGAATTTTCAAAATCTTCTGAATTTATCATAAGATTAAAATCATACCTTTTTCTGCGACCTTTTTCAGAATTCTTTTTTGGAATTGGGTCTTTGGAAATCCGTAATTGGGACATAAGAAAATATTGAATGAAAATTTATTCTAACGATAGCTTCTGATCTTAAAAATTATACGCATATAGTATACATATACTACATATATAACGGATCTCACAGACCACTATAAAAGCTAAATAGTTAAATCTTCTATTTTTTTCAAGTTATTATTCCAACAACGGCCAAAAAGTTGAATGACATAAGATATGTTGACATTAAAAAGACTATATGTATTATTATATATTAGTATTATTATATATTGATCTAGATGAAATTTTTCTAGAATCTTAAACCGAGATCAATCTCGAACCCGAAATCTGGTCTCTAAATAACATAAGTGCTATGTCGTTTCGGCTAAAAGTGTCAATATACCAGCGTTTTTCTGTTCCGACTTAATCTGTTCTGTTCCTGTTCTGTTCCTCTGAGAACAGAACAGGAACAGAACAGATTGCAAATCAGTGGAACAGGAACAGAACAGGAACAGAACAGGAACAGGAACAGAACAGATTAAGCAGGAACAGACCAATCTGTTCCTAATCTGTTCCCGTGCTGAGTCGTTTCAGCCAAAAGTGCTATAATGGGCGTTTCAGCCAAAAGTGCCAAAATGAAAAAATAGTCCCTAAAAACTTTTTTGTTAGAGAACTTTAACAAAAAGTATAAAAAGAAAATTTGTTCAGAATTTTATGCTGATTCTGATGATAAATAAATTAATTCGAATTTTCGGTCAAAAAGTCGAAATTTTTCAGTTTTATTGAAAATTAAGGTTTTTCCTAAAAATTCGACATTTTGACCGAAATTCGAAATAATTTTTATACCATCAGAATCAGCATATAATTCTGAACAACATTGCTATTTATACTTTTTGTCTAACTCTCTAACAAAAAAGTTTTAGGGACTACTTTTTCATTTTTGCACTTTTGGCTGAAACGCCCATTATGCATTATGACATTTTTGGCTGAAACAACATAGCACCATCTGTTCCAACCACCGATTTTTCTGAAAATTTCTTATGAAACCCGGACAAAATTTCAAAATTTTCCTCGCAACTCCTCAATTTTTAAAAATTTTCACTGAACGGAAATTTTTTCAAACTTTTTCATAGAATTCAAAAAATTTAAAAAAAATTTCCAAATCTAAATTTTCAAAAACTTTAACATTTATATATGTTTCAGTTGGAGATCGGACCCAGATCCGGGCCCGGACTTTTCCGAGGTCCGGAAAAGGGGGGAATTCTTAGGGAGGGTGGAAAATCGGGAGGAAAGGGAGGAAGATCGAAAAAAATGGCCAATTTTCTCAACAAACTGTGCCAAATTCCCAAAATTTTCTCCGGCGGCCCCTATCGGGACCGCTTCCACCCTCCTAAGAAAAGGTGAACTGTCCCTGTCGGGGATGCTTCTAAAATCCGGATCTGGGTCCGGACTTTTAAATCCGTAGTTTTTACTACGGATTTAAAAAAATTTGGAACATGAACAGAACAGATTTTCTGTTCTGACTTTCAAGAACAGAACAGGAACAGAACAGATTGAAAAATCCTGGAACAGAAAAAGCCTGCAATATACCAACTAAGGATTCGACGCAAACTGTGAATTTTGGGGATTTAAAAATAAAATTTTCACGCATTTTTTCAGTCATCTACGACCCTCTGTGACGGTTTTTCGATAGACAAAGTGTCAGAATTCGTGGATTTTGACCAGTTTCGATGGCATTTTGAGGGGGAAAGATATAATCGACAGAATGTAAAATTTTGAATTTTATTTAAAAAACATGGTCTGACATGTGTTGAGTCGCTCGCCAGCAATCCGAATGATGAATGACATTATGATAGGATAGGGATATTTTGTCTTTTAAATATTTCTATTTGTTATTCATTTGCTTTCTTATAACATGCTATACCAAACAATACTAATAACGGTATTGTGGTATTGGTAACGGCTTCAAATAAAATTTTAGTATTGGTATTGATTGTGAGTATTGATTTTTTTAAATTTTTCTCTGTCTTTAGATTTAAATAGAAGATTTAACTTTTTGTTGAAATGAACAATAAGTGAACACACTCCATGTATTTGATCGATTTTTCAGACATTTTATTTTATACTTTTATGAAAAACTAGCTTTGCCCAGTTCTCACATGTTTCGGATTTTTAATAAAATTTCACAAGCTTCAGATTTTTTTAGAAATAAATTCACAGGCTATAGGATTTTCAAAATTTTTAATTTTCTCTAGCTTTACATTAAAAATTATTCAAAACTATTAGTGAAGATCGAGACCTAAATCAATACCGGTACCAAATCAATACCAATACCAAAGAAGGAAAATCAATACCAATACCAATACGATAGCAATAATAACCGTTGAAAAACGCTTTGAACCAGCGTTCTTTTGAAACGAATTCCTTATTGTAATCTAACACGGAAAAAGTGCATGAAAAGAGAAAAAGAAAATAGACGGATAATATTAATTAACGTAACATGTTTACGCGTTATAAAAACGCGGAGCTAAAAAATGAATTTGGAATTATCAGGGTTTTTTACGCTGATTATACCAGTTATTGGTTTTCGTTACCAATACCAAACCAATACCAATAATTTGGTATTGGTTTTGGTAACTGTATTGAGTATTGGTATTGGCCTAGCCGAAATTCCTAACACTACTTTACAGCTTATTTTTATTGGCTTACATTAATCAATCAATTTGGATATAAATTTTAGTTGTGGTATTTAAATTCTGAGAACAGTAAGCTTATCTTATAACATGACTAACATGAAAATTATGATCTTTTTGCATTTTATAATTTTTGGAGAATCGTAATAAACTTTATTATGGTAGTTTGATTTGTTTCATAATATTTTCTGATTGACTTTAGGGGATTGTTTATAGTAAATAAAATAAATTTTTTATTAGCTGACATCTTATATATATTTTTTAAATATTCCATATAAATTCCTTAGGAATATATACTATCCTATTTATAAAACATTTTTCTGTTTAGGTTGATTCAACCGAATGACAAACTTTCCTTTGACGAGTTCAAGCAGTTCACCATCAAATTGTTCATGGAGACGGTGGACAGCAACCGGGACAAATGTGTTGGTTGTAGGGAACTGCACAACTTCATGAGTGCGTGCGGGGGACTTGCATACCCAGGTGGAATTTTTACAATCCGAATGCACCATCGGGAATGCCGGGATGGTACCCGCCGGTGATCAGAATGAAGTGATCAGGAAGATGCGACGGATCTTTTAAAAACAAATGGCTAAGCTAGAATATTCTGTAAAATAATTTGTTATTTTTGATTAAAAGAAAATTTGGTAAAGAATTTATATTTTTTGCCTTAATCGTTTACGAATTAAATCCGGGGCCCCTTAATATTCATAATAAAAAATTAAAAAAAAAATTACAGTTAGGGATATTCCCTTGTACATATAACTAGAATAGAAAAGGCAAAAGTATTTCGTTATAAATCAAAATTCGGATTATTAGGTCACAATGTGATCATGTTTCATCCTTTATGCGGAACACAATTAATTTCATAAAACTTTGAGACCGAAAATCAAAAAGGAACAAAGATCAAGTATAGTTTCTGCACACAGATACCTAGTCTTTTGGTCCAAAAATTGCTAGTTGAATGGCCAGATTGGCAATTTTCTAAGGACCCCTCACTACCCGATTTCCCATCCCCTCGGCCCACTCCATCTTGTTATCTTTCTCTACAAGGTTGGCCAGCTGCAATTTTCTCCCTTTGGTCCTGCTGATCCTTTTTTCTTTTGCTGTTTTATACAAATACTTTACGTATTATTTTCCCATCCATATCATTGTTTTTCATCTTTTTGAGTCCCCCACCCCATTGATGCATCTTTTCATTTTCCTTGTTGATGTCCTTTGGCTCTTTTTTATTGATTAATCTATTTCAATCCTCATTTTAAATATATTTTTTAGCAAAAAAAAGACAATTAACAATTATATTTAACCAAAAATCAACTCATGAACGATCAGGTAAATGAATGCATATTTCAAAATGTTTGAAATTTTCATGAAATTTTAGCAGCAAGCCAATTCTCTTGGAGAAAACTGCAATCAAGTGATTGACTTACTTCGACATCTTCAGCTAAATCAGAGAGAGGAAATGGGCAAAGCGATCGAAGAAGCAGCCAAAACGCTGATGGAAGCCGAATATTCGCGCAAATTTGACGAGCAAAAGGACAAAAAGACATTGGGGCGGTTAAAGCAAGTTCTGACACAGTCGATGGACGTAAGCGGGAATGGGGATCCATGCCAGACAAAATCATATTTCTATAATACCTATGTATATACATCCAAAAACAAATCTCATTTTTTCGGAATAGGTATGCAATAGAGTCATAGCCAAAAGGAATGGCTACAACC
>LDKF01002498.1:0-16400 GCA_001026735.1 Rotylenchulus reniformis | reverse complement strand
CGACGGCAAAAGACAAAAGGGTCGTAAATCCCCAACCCTGGGGATCGGGCGACACCAAACAATTCTCGAACGGATTATGGCCGGGAAGGGAGGCGCCACACCAAATGGCACCAAAAATACCCCTCCCTTTCCATCTCTTCATCCCATCCGCCGAGTGACCCATTTTGGACATTGGACCCACGCCAAAAATGGCTGCGCGGGGAAATGGGAAGAAGGAATCGATGGTCACTGAAGGGAGGCAGGCAACATTGCTGCTCCCTCCGGTGCCATCATCTTACTCACCATCATCCTCCTCCCCATTTTCTGGTTTTTTATTTTGTAAAGTCAACATAAAAATGCATAAAAATAAAATTCCTTTTCCGTATCTATGATTTTATGACGCGTAAACATTCCATGTTAAATGACTGTTGTTTGTTTCGTTTTTTCTTCCAATTAGACACTTTTTCGGTACTATTTTACAATAAGGAATTCACTTCAAAAGATCATAGAAAAGTTCCAATTTTATCGAGAAACTATTATATTTTTAATAATTACGGTTATTAAATGAAATCAAATGATTTGCTGACTGCATATTATTTTAATGATTTTAGTCTCTTTTTGGCACTTTTCGACAAATTGTGTGACTATTTAATCGACCTTTTCCATTTTTTGTGACTATTAGTAACACTAGTAATAGTAACCAGAAAAAACGTCAATTCCAATTTAGCTACCCCACAAATAATTATTTTACATCATGGCCGGCCGCTCCAAGTTTTATAAAGGCCGAAGAAATGTGAGAAAATCCAACTCTTTCATAATTTTTTCATTTTCATTTCATTCAAGGTTTTACGCAACAACATCCGGGGAATCACCAAGCCCGCGATTCGACGTCCGGCCCGACGTGGAGGCGTGAAGCGCATCTCTGGCCTGATCTACAAGGCCACCCGCTCCCTGCTGAAGGTGTTCCTCATCAATCTGATGCGTTTTGCGGTGAGTCTTTGTGCAATTTTTTTATTTTTATGCGATACATAAATGTTTATAAAATTACCAAAAATTTATTGATGATCCTAAAAGTTCTGAAAATCACGTAAAACATGTTTTTAGACTGTTTTCAACAATTTAGAGTGGTTTCTATTTGCATATATTTGGATATTTTCTTCATTTTACCGCAAAATTTTGAGCATATTTTGCACATCTTATGTTTTTGTTTTTTTATCTTGACACTTCAAATGATAAAGTGTATTTCTATACATTTTCCTCAAATTCAATTCATTTCAAAAAACTTGCAGCACGACACATCATTCCAAATATTCGTCAAGACGCTCACCGGGAATACCATCACACTGGAAGTCAAGGCTAGCGACACAATCGAGAATCTCAAGACCAAGATCCGGACAAAGGCCGACATCCCAACGGATCACCACGAAGTGCGATTGGTGAGTTTAACATCTGACATTAGGCAATCCTACAACTTTGAAGCCCAAAAGGCACTAGTGAGCGTAATTAAATCTCAAAAAGACAAAATTTCTACTTTAAATAAAAATAAGCAATCATAATCAATTAATCCATAAAATATGTAATGAAATATCGAAAATACCAAAATACATATTTAACTATCAAAAAATCCAATATACAAAAATACCTACACCACTTAATAAAAGGACCCCTATACCCACTATAATATCCACAACGAAATAACCAAGTAACAAAACACCCAATAGTATCCAATATACACTTTAAAATGCCAAACTCAAACACAAATTATCCCACGAATATGGAAATTATCAATATTCCAGACTTACGGCGGCAAAGCATTGGGCGACGGGCGCACCTTGGCTGACTACAACATCCAAAAGGAGGCGACTCTTCACTTGGTCTTGCGTCTCCGTGGGGGAACAAGGACCAACCGCGATTCGACATGGCGGCCCAACATGACAGCAAGAAAACCGAATCCAAGCCGAGGAGGAAAAGCCCCCCGGAACCAACCAAAGAAAGGCGGAAAAGTGCCGACACCGACTCCACCACCACCACCACCAGTCCGATGGATGAGGGGCCAAGAAGTGGAGCAATTTGAACAACAGGGTCGGGAAATGGTATGTGTTACAAACATTTTCAACCTGAAGAGTTGGATAGAAAAAGGAGAGTAAAGTTTTGGAAATGGACTACGGGTTTAAGGTTAGAAAGGGTTGAAATTGAAACTGAAGGACGAAGATGAAAAAAAAATCTCAAAAAGAAATAAATGCAAAACAACTGGTATTTATGAAAGAAAACAGGTATTTGGGTGATGGTGAGATAAATATTTGGAGATTAGCAGGGTGCAACTATACCGATTCATCAGGTGCATTGAAACATTTCTGAAAGATGGGCACGGTGTTATTTTGACATCACACCCAGTCTGTCGCTGGTATTATTTTGATACCATGGTATTATTTTGATACCAATATGGCAGACAGTCTAACGGATTTGTTTCAATGCACCTGATGAATCGGTATAGTTGCACCCTGCTAATCTCCAAATATTTATCTCACCATCACCCAAATACCTGGAGAGAGAGAGAGAGAGAGAGAGAGAGAGGTGGAAAGGAATGGGAGGTTTTCGAGGGTGCTGAATACACATCTTACGGAAAGGGATTTAGTCTGACGGAAGGTTGAATAGCCCCTCACCTAAATATCTCAATTTTCCCACTCCCCTCTCCAAATTCAAGCTGTAATATACCAAAATTCTTTAAAAATCAATAGCAATTGATCGCAATTTTAGTAAAAATCGAAAAAAATAACATCAAAAGTTGCATCCAAATTAAAATCAAATCCAAATCCGCACACATTCCTCATTCCTACTCTATTCTCATCCGCTCAATTCTTGATCCCAACTCCATCTCGGCCTCCTCCCCTTCTTCATTGTTTGACACCTAGCTCCACATCATTCCCTTCTTGATTTTCCACCTCCATTTCCTCATCATGTTCTTCGATTATGTCTCTGCAACACGGGCGGAGGCACCTCGGCACCAAACGAACACAAACTGAAACCCATTTTAACCAAAATCCAAAGAAATATTTTGACTCACTCGCAAGTTCCTTCTCAAATACCCGCACCTCGGTTAATTTAGGTGCCCAGGTGACTTGCTTGTTCTGCGACACATTCATTTTCGCAAAAATATTTGGTGGAAAATTCAACGGGAATGGGTATGGACGGAGGATGAAATGAACAAAAGTGAAGATCCATTCACTATTTATTCTACCCTCCCCTCCCTCCCCTTATTAATCTCCTCCCACTCTTGCCATCTGTTCCATCATCGTCTTTGTCCATTGCCGATGCCGCCCATTATGCTAATATGCAAATAAAATATTCATTCGAAATATTTGCTATTTATAAATTAAAAACAAAATAAAAAAGTTTCCACATTATTTCAATATGGGGCCAATATAGTTTGTTCTCAAATTAATATTTAATAGGTTTTAAATTTGCTATATAGATTTCTAGTTGATTTTTTATTTTTTAGCTTCCATTGGAACTACTTTACGAAATGGCCTTTTTTCTGGCGGGTGCGGGTGGACAAGTCCGCAATGCACTCCTCACACGCACCCTAGGAGGGTATACCGCAGGGGTTATAGCCAGAGTTCGTCGCGCAAGGACGCAAGCGATAACCAAAAAAGTAGAAACCATTCGCTCTCTTCATGGTGCGGATAGTGTAATCAATCTTGTCCAAATTTCTCATCAAACACGGCCTTTACTATTAGAAATTCATCAGATTTGGACCCCAAACATTGGTTTTTGCTTTATCTGTCTCTCTTTTTCCTCTCACAAAAATTTGTTCATTGATGATAACTGCAATCATACTTTTCATCCAAATTGTTATAATTCATTGTATCATGGTGCACCATATTTGCCTTGCCCCGTATGCGAGACAAATAATGATCCTTCAATACCAGTACTCATAGTTCCTTCTCCTCCCTCCTAAGGCAGTGATTTTTCATTTTTCTATTTCATTTTGTTTTCTATTTCATATGCATCTGATTTAACTGAATTTATTGGAATAAATGTTGAAATTTCTTGTCTTCCAAATAGTCGAAATAGAAAACAAGACTCAAAAAGGGACTATGATTCCTTAAAGCACCAAATATCTTGAGATAACCAAAAAGCACTCAAGACCAAAAAATTATATAAATATGTATATATCAAATGCAAATGATAAAAAAATACAAAAATTCAAATAAAATTAAAAAAATACAAAAATACAAAAGGTTCAATAAAAAATCATCAAAATTACAAAATTCAAATGAAAAATTCAAATCAAAATTGAAAAGCTTCGGCATTTTATCGCGATCATCCAACCAGCTCCGATCAACAAAATTTGCATACCTTCTTCGACTTGACGATACGACGTGAACGTCGAGGTGCGCGCTGCAAGTAATCCATCGGTTTGCAGCAGGTTCCGCACATTGGCCTTTCGTCCTAAATTTTACAAATTTCACATAGTTTACAACATATCCATAAATATCTCTACCTGAATCCCGCTCGTGTTCCGAACCATCCAACGTGCCAATCGTCGAAGTCGATTCCAAGTAGCCAATGTCGCACACCCGCTACAAGTATTAATACAGCCGCATCCACTGCCATGGTACACTATATCCACCACATCAGTGGTTTCCCAACACAGCACGCAAAGATGTTGAGGTGTTGAGGTGAGGTGTTCTGGGAATATGTTGAGGTGTTCTGGGAATGTGAAGTCAAACGAATGCTCCGGGAAGATCGGGAAATGCAGATGGCATATCAGCGCTACCATGACAGAGGTCCAATTCAATTGCGTGATTGCTATTTTGGCGGACGCACCGGTCCGCTCCGACTCCATTTCGAGCTCCCGGAAGGATGGAAGATGAAACTTTTCGATGTCCGATCACTCTACCCCAACATCAACTCGGTGACACTTTACCCACTGGGGCATCCCTCTCGCGTCAATGTCATGCAGGGAGAAGAAATCAAAGTGGATTGGCGTCGCAAGGAAGACGTTCCGGTCCGGGGCATTCTCAAAGTTTTTATCGTTCCTCCGCCCAGCGTCGATGTCCCAGTTTTACCGGTTNCGGTTAAATTTGACGACCGTCTCCTGTTTCCGCTCTGTCGCGCCTGTTCTCTCCAGCACAAAAGAGGTGCCGTGAAACCTCGCGGGTACCGATGTGGACACTCCGATGATGAGAGGGGTTGGGTGAGCACCGCGACATCGATTGAGTTGAGCGAAGCGTTGGAGAACGGGTACCGGGTCACGCGATACTATCGATCTATCGAATGGGAGCATTGGTCGGATGAAATTTTCAAAGGATACATTGCCGAGTTCCAGAAGCTCAAAACCGAGGCGTCCGGTTTCCCCGAAGAGCTGAGCACCAGGGAGGAGCAGGATCAATACATTAGGGAGTGTGAACAAATGTTCGGCATCCAAATTAATCGAGAGAACATGGTGCACAACAAGGCCAAGAGGACCATCGCCAAATTCTGCAACAATTCGCTCTGGGGTCGTTTCTCCCTCCGGAATGGTTTATCAAAGACCGAGGTCACCGATTCGCCGGCCCGGCTGCGCCAGATGCTGGACGACCCCAAAATTGAAGTGGACTCAATCGACCAGTTGAATGAAGATATGATCCTGATCAAATACACTCCGGTCAAAGACTGGATCGATGAGCATGATTGCTCCAATGTACTAATGTCACTCTGGACCACCTCTGCCGCCCGACTCCACCTACTGAAGCTGATGCAGCAAGTCGTGAGATGTCCCCACGCCGTACTACTCTACACGGACACGGACAGTTTGTTGTTCGCCTACCAGGAATCTGAGGGGTGTCCCCTCCAAGTGGGACCCCATCTGGGGGAACTCAGCGATGAGTATCCTGGATTTGAGTTGATTGAATACGTCAGCGGAGGCTGCAAGCAATACGCCCTGCGCATGTTGAACAAGGAGACCGGTGAGGAGAAACACGTGTTGAAGGTCAGGGGGATCACGCTGAGCGCTGATGCCTGCAAAAAGTTGCACTTTGAGACCTTCAAGCGAAGCGTCCTGGACTTTGGAAGAGGGGCACCGGAAGGGGAGGAGGAGGAAGCGGAAGATCAGGAAGAAATAGTTTTGGATTACCCCAATTTTATTAGGCCCAATTTGCGTGATGGCACAGTTTTATCGGTCCCTCTATCTAAGCGCTACCGACCAGTTGTTTCTAAGGCTATTGTTGGCCCTAATCTCTCCCTCATCGATTTTGGCACCAAATAATTTTTTCCATTATTTTTTCATTTCACTGGCTCCTTATTTATTACACATTTTTTTTCATATCTATTTATTGTCGCATTGTATAAAATTTTTATAAATATTAAATTTCATTATACAAAATTTTGGGGATGAGTGAGTCGCACCGTTTTCTCTACCTGCTAGATTACACAGATAGAAAGCTTTAATAAATGATGAATAGAGAGATAATTTTCCAGTTATATTATCCACAATTTAGCCGCTTCCGCATGAACTTCAGTGGGAAATTGCACAATTCATGCCAACACCAAATGCGGCGTTGACAGATTGTACAACATTTGGGGCATATGTCCGACACAGGCTCCGACGATTGCGTCTCGCGGAACGAATGTCCGCCGTTCGAAGATGTTCCGTTGTAGATGATCCTAATCGCTGGTGGGTCGCATTTAGGACCGTCCCTCGAAACATGGTCAAACAAGTCGTTGACCTATGGCAACCCATCCGCTCATCTTGTAAAATATGTTTCCTCTGCATGGAATTTGTCAACAACCCTACTGTGGATTTTGTGACTCATCCAATCTGTAATCACACATTTCATGTTACATGTCTGGGGCATTTCACTTATTTCCGAGGCCCCCCACCCAAAGATTTCAAATGCCGTGTCTGCATGATGAAAACATATCCCTACTTGATGTGGCGCAACCAATAATTGTCTTTGATGTAAAGACTGTTTCAATCGTTTTTCATTTCTTTCCTTTCCCATTTATTATTTATATGCATAATCGAGGAATGAAAAATACAATTCTTGCAAAATTAAGGAATGGAAATATATAATTTTAGGTAGAAAAGTGCTAAATTAAAGATTGGAAGATGAAACTGCTGAAATATTACAAAATGGAAAATACCTTTGCAAAGTTAATGGTAACAAGTAAACGATTTGGGGTATAAAATTGCAATTTTAAGTGAGTGAAGACAAAATTTTCACAATAAACGAGTCAATGTATGCAATTTTAGGTAGAAAAGTGCAAAATTAGTGAAAAATGATGTAAAAATGTCAATTATACGAGAATCGTATTGATGCGTCCGCGCGTTTTGGGTGCGCGTGTTTCATTGGACGCGTGTGTCACACAGTTTGGTAATGTCTGATTTTTCAATTCGTACACTCTCCTTGATCCACTCTCCGCCAGCCCCCTCCAACCAAATTGAAAATCCGATTGCATCCTCGCTTGGTCCTTGTAAATTTTCCTGGCTCAACTCTTCGGATGTCACCCGACTACGAAGATGATAGGTTAACGAAATGGGGGAAGAGCAGGGAGTGCAGGGTTCTGGGGACGATAATGGAGGAAGCCTAAAATTGGGGATCGGGGTGTCAGCTCTCCGTTCTTCTTCAATTCTGGTCACCAATTCTAGTGGATAAAACTTGTTACCCGCCGTCGAGTCCTTCTCAATCACACACGGGAGTTGAGGATACCGCAGCATTATACGATGCCGGGCATAAAAATGTGCTGCAACAGACACATTAAACGGACGGCGTAATCGACCGTATGCCGGAATTTTGTCGGCCCCCTCTCTGGTCAACCCTTCAAAAAAGAATGTGTGGCGCATTCCATTTCGGTCGTTATATGTTGTTCTCAACTTGATGGAGCGAAATTCTCGGTTCACTTTAGCTCTTTTCGCGGCATCATTGAGCTCGTATTGGACGAGTGCCGGTGAACAACAAAGCAGCTGGACAACTTGGTCGAGAAGTGAACTCATTTGTGGAACGAAAGAGCTGGCGGAATGATGAATGAAATGGAGAATCAAAAAGAACCGAAATGTGGGTAGGGAAATTTGATTTTATCGCGAAAGTTTTGCGCGCATTTTCAAAACTTGATTCTCAGATTCGAAAAGGAGAGGGGACTGGTATAAAAACTCTACCCCCCCCCAATTTCTCATTTTCTAATCATTTTGTCGTTGATTCTTCCGGATCTCCAAGTTGAGAAAATGGAGCATCAAGCTCAATCGAAAATAGAATCGAAGAAGGTCAATCCTAATTTGCTGTGGAAGCTGGTGAGACCGAAGCGATTGATCATTTTTTCTCTGTGTCAATATTGCTCAGATGTTCTGTTTCACAACAAGAATACCAATTTCGTAATGGAACCTGACGGTCGAGTACGTGCAAATTTCTTGATCTGCAGTGAATGCGCGATTTCCAACATGAGAATCTCCGACTTTCACGCATCAACATCGAGGAACAGCGGAGGTGGAGGCGGGGGATCAATAGTTGAAGAGGAAGGGCAAGAACAAAATTGATTTCCTAATTTATCAGTATTTATCCTTTTCCATTTTATATAAATGTACAATGATGAGCGATTAAAAATTGATCACCTTTTTGAATACCAATGTAACTAGCACTTGTCCAAATTCGAAGGGGACCAGATTTCCATCGAGTAGCCTCAATTCTATTTCCAATTCGTTTATTTCCCGTGGTTGCACCGGAATGAACATGGGATGGTCGTAAATTTTCTCGATGACATTTCCATATTCCCCCTCCACCGCCACAATGCGTAGAAGTGAACTCAGCGAATTGCCCAATATCACACTGCGCGTCAGCCCCGTTGCATAAACTGCGAAGCTGTTGTAGCCGCCCTTTATATCCACCGCATATTTGGCCACCTCATCCGCTTCCACGTGCTCCCTGTTGGCGAACCCTAGCACATAGCCAATTTGACTTGATAGAGATAAATGGGCAATATCCTCTCCGAATTCCACCCGAAATCGTTCAGTGTCCCTGCTATAGAGAAAATATACACCCAATTCCGCAGCGCCACTTGCAATCAGAATCTCATCAATGGCATGCTCGTGTTTGGATTCCTTCACTCGCTCCTTTATTTGTTCACCTCTGCTTTTTTCTATCGGCTTTTCATGTGCCTTTGGTGGTTCAGATGGTTTTGTGGTTTCTGCAGGCTCCTTTGATTCTTTTACTCGCTCCTTCACTTGCTCCGCCTTGCTCTTCTCGGTAGGTTTTTCGGGTGGTTTGGGAGTCTCTGGAGCTTTTGGAGTTTCTGCTGGCTCCTTTGATTCTCTTACTCGGTCCTTCACTTGTTCTGCTTTGCTCTTCTCTGTCGATTTTTCGGATGTCTTTGGTTGTTGAGGCGCCTTTGGAGTTTCTGCTGGCTCCTTTGATTCTTTTACTCGGTCCTTCACTTGCTCAGCTTTGCTCTTCTCCGTCGGTTTTTCGGAAGGTTTTGGTGGTTCAGTCGGCTTTGGAGTTTCTGTTGGCTTCTTGGATTCTCTTACTCGGTCCTTCGCTTGCTCAGCTTTGCTCTTCTCCGTCGGTTTTTCGGGTGTCTTTGGTGGTTCAATCGACTTTGGAGTTTCTGCTGGCTTCTTGGATTCTCTTACCTTGTCCTTGATTTGTTGAGCCTTGCTCTTTTCTGCCTGTTTCTCGGGTGCTTTCGGATGTTCTGAGGGTTTTGGAGTTTCAGATGCTATTTCTGTGGGTGCTTTTGGAGGTTGCGGAGCTTTTGGAGTTTCTGGCTTCTTGGATTCCCTTACTCGGTCCTTCACTTCTTTACCGGTTATGAGTGGAGCGGGTGTCGGTAATGTGCCCTCTTGCTGATCGGTGACATCATCAGTAATAATGTCTTCCACCCATTGTTTCCCATCATCAGTGGGCACCGGTTGTGCTCTCCTGCACTCTATCCTTTTTCCGACCCGTGTACACATGGCTCCCTCTCCTCCCACGATAGTACGATCGCGAATCCTCTTTGATGGCGGGGGTGATGAGGATTCATCGCTTCTTTTTCGTCTAGCTTGTGTTCCGTTCAAATAATCCTCCAGTGCTTCGGGAGTTTGCAGTGAACTCCTGGGAAGTGTCAATCGGGTCACGTGTCCGTCCTTGTAGTGTAAATCAATGTATTGGTCTTCCACAGTACCCGAAGTGGTTACGAAAGATCGAGGATACTGGATAGAGTAGAGTCCCACCTGCCAACTTCCTTGAAAACGGATAGGTTTGGGTAAGTGTACACGAAATTTTGAACTTTTATTCTCCGGGTAATCCTCAACATTGCTTGGCAGAACCACGAAAAAATAATTGCTCTGGTCGTCCGAAGACATGTTTATGCAATATGATAAAATGATAAAACAAATGAATGCTATTTATACAAAATCGGATTCATCAATCCACCGGGGGTGGGCGGGGTCATCAAGGTATCGCACATAGAATTTCTTTCGTCCAAATTTGTCCGTTCTTGTCCTCAGGACATCCACTCTGTATGAAGTGTCCTCATCCTTTGCCACGCGCGCCAAATCGGTCCCGTAAATGTAGCCCTCGAATGGTTCCCCATTGGCGTCCGCCACCCTGTACCGATCTGGATTTGCACGTTTCACCTTGACCACCTGTAGAATTTCGTTCGACCATGAGGGAAGGTATCCTCGCGCGAACACACCCTTGTTCTTGCTCATGCGCACATAGTCGCCGACCTTGAACCTCGGTTCCCTTCTCACATAACGATCGGGGTGCACGAATCGTCGTCGCGGTCCCCACACCTTGTTCCATACTTGTTGCGCATTATGAAAGTCGATATCCACCGGGCGCATGCCGTGCACGCGACTCTTAGCCTTGTTGAGACCTTCGAGAATTTTGGGCAGTGCATCAACCCAGTTGAGTGTGTGTTTTTCGGAGAATAGACGATATAGGCGCTGCTTTAGGCTTCGAATTGCTCGTTCGCAGATGCTCGCTTTGACGGTTGATGAATTGGGTCGGTGTTTTTCAATATCTTGTTCCTGGAAATATTCCTTCATTTCTCTTGACTCAAATTCTTTGCCTTTGTCGCTGAAACATCTGTGGGGTTTGGAGGCCATTTGTGCGAACAGTTGATCAAATGCGTGTGTCATGTCTTTTGAGGATTTGCTACGAGTCGGCGCTGCGTATATCATTTTGCTGAGAACATCCACTCCGACCAGAGCGTACCGGGCACCCCCGTTGTGTCTTGAGAGTTGCTGAAAGTCGGCCAGGTCCACTTGAACATCGGTTAGATAACCGGCGGGAATTGTACGCGAACGAGGAAAATGAACCCGTCGTGGTCGGTGCAGGGTGTACGTACGGTGATGCTCTAACCATTTCACAACCTCACTTCTTTTGATCCCGGGCAAAACTTTCCGGGCTTCTCGCCAGAGTTGATCTACGCCCGCAAAGGCTGCTGCCGATGCGGGATCGTTATACAAACGATCTAGCTCTTTTTCCACAGTTGGGGTTTGAACCACTTGGTCCCCCTCCTCCAGTCCTCCTGCTGCGTCTCCATTCGCCTCCGGTGGTGTCGTACTGCTGCGGGCAGCCATGAATGCAATATCGTGTCTTTTCTAATTTTTGCTTCAATGAGACTAGTTCCAGGTGGTGGTTTGAGAACATTTTTACGAGCCTCAACAATGTGAGCCAGGGATCGTTTAAGACTGCTCCCCCTCACGGGATTTCCCGCATCGTCAATGATGGTGTCCCCTCGCACACCGTACTTGTGCGGGTTCCGATTGAACCAAATGTGAAAGCGCTTCCCCAGCTGTTGCTTGGTTAATTTGTCGAGGGGTCGGGCGAAGAAGCGCTGCTCAGCCAATTCCCGTTGGTAATTATTATCAGCTTGCACGGATGTGGAAGGTTCGAGATCAAGTTGGGGTGGGATATTGGCTCGAGATAAGTTGGTACGTCTACGCTCTTTTCGGATACTGGCGAGTGATTCGGGATCTGCAAAAATTTGCGCTCGTTTTCGTTTGGTAACCTGACGCGGTTGGGGCGGTTGGGGTACCGGACCCTCTGTTCTGATGATTGGTGCCCATCGCCTTCCTCTCCTTCGCGCGATCAATTGCTGTCTCGGAATGGATGGTTGAACTGGAGTTGGTGGTGGTCCTTCACCTGCGATTGGTAGAACTCGGGTCCGGTTTATTCTTCTCTGACGTTCGGTTAGAGGCCGAACAAATGGTTGGATTTTTCTTTGCTTTCTTTCTCCAGGTTGTTCTTCCTCTTCTTCATCAGCGCCACGTCGCCGCTTGGTTGCCCTGCTGGGTCGGCTGGGTCCGCCCGATACACCTTCACGTTGGATCAGCAGTCTTCGTCTCCTCTGGGCGGGCGGTTCTGGAGGGGGTTGTATAACCTGGAGAGGCGGTGGAGCCGGAGATGGGAGTGGCGGAGGGGGTGGAAGTTGAGCCCATCTCGGCTGTCCACTTGGCTGTTGAATCTTTCGTTGTTTTCCGATTCCCCGTGCATCCTCTCCCCGACGCCGTTTGGTTACTCCGGCTGGTCGGCTGGGTCCCGCTATCCTTCCTCTCCTCGGCGGAGGCGGGGGAGGGGGTGATGGAGCTGGCGGGGGTGGNGGTGGAGAAGGGGGAGGGGGTGGTGGAGGTGGCGGAAGCGGTGGTGCAGCTTCCTCTCCGCTGGCGCTCGGCAATTCCCCGGTGTTGGCGAGTTCAACTCGCACGGGTTTATTTTCATTGAGTTTTTTCAAGTGCAAATAGCGACGCAGTTCCTGGTTAAGATGCACATATTTGGCGGTCGGATCAGTTCTTTCACGTTTCACTTTTTCTAGGGTTCTTCTCACAAATTCCAGGTTCAAATCGCCGGTGTCCGAGGGAGCGCTCAACCCCCGGTAGATATCTTGCGGAATAAGTACAAATTTATTGGCCATCACTGTTTATCCTCCGATGATTGTTTATTATTTGAATATAACAGGCGTGAAAGTTCAATAATGATCGGGGTCAATAGGGCGGGAAACAATTGAAGACTGAATCCGGTCCCTTTTTGTACTATTCGTCTGGCTCCTCGTTCACTTCGGGCTCTGCTCATCCTTCTTATAAACTCGGTGTAGGGCATCATTCGTTTCTTCTGTCTGGTAGTCAATTGAAATCGCGATTTTACAATGTTGAGACAAATTTCGGCCAGAGTCAACAATTGTTGGCTTGTGGCTGCTTTCAGAAGACGCCTTCGCTTCCGTAAAGATTTTGTCCTGGCCAGGGCACAGAGGAATGGATAATTGTCACACACGTGCGTGGCGAGTTGGATTTTTTGATCGGTCATTGTTTACCAGCCGGATTTGGGGAGGAATATGGTCAACGGTTCTTGGTCGTCGTCGTCGTTTTCTTGGTTGCTTTTGAAAATGTTGGTTCGAAGTCGGAGCATTGGATTTGACAAAGGGTGTAGATCAATAAATAGATACGAGTATCGTTCGGTTTGAGTGGCCTGTTTGTAGGCGTCCATGAAGAAGCTGAGTTGTCGAGGAAAAAGTTGAACACCCAGGTTTCGTATGGCCAACGCACTGTTTGGCGCTCGCATCAGCACAATGTACATTGAATTTTGGCGGACCACCTTCATCTTTCGATCGAACAAATCCTGAGTGAGCATGATGATTCCAAAATTGTTGTGATGGCTTTTTTTGGTGTACAAATCGGCGAGAAACTTGGGGTCAATAGAGTATAGGAGATCATCGAGGATGACCAGTGCTGGTTTAGGCTGTTTTTGGATAACCTCTTCAGAGGGTGCTCCGGAATTGAGATTAACGCCGGCTCGTTGGAGCTTGGGGATATGATCATTGTATTCGCCGTAGCAATAGAGTACGGATTTTGGGGGTGGCTCAATGAGTTGATCAGCTTGGGCTAATAGTTGATAGATGAAACTGCTTTTACCGCTTGAACTGGGACCGGCGACCACACAACCGAAGGGGAGAAGAAGTTTCAGATCACTGGAGTGAAAAGTTTGCGCGTCAATCATTGTTTATTCGAAGGAAAATAAAAATGATGAGTATTTATAAATGGGATCCAATATGGGGCAACAATGTGGTTAAAATGGGGATTTGGTTATCTGTTTCGTCTTCTTCTGGTTTCGTTTCCTTCTCGTTGTTGTTGTTCCACTCTTCTTCTCCCCCAATGAAATGGGGTAAAACACCGGTCAAAAGGGGGATAGAATCTTCCTTTTGCGTGATGGAAATCTCTTCAGGGTCGGCGAACTGTTTTTCTTCCTGTTGGGTGGAGTGGGAAAAAAGATGAGGGAGAACTGTTGTCAAGATGGGCAATGGTTGTTCGGTCGGGGGTTCCTTTTTGATATTCTCGGCTGTCGGTTCTTCGAAGACTGGTTGTTGTTCTGATGAGTCCTCCCGGGGAATGAGATGGGGCAGTATTCCGGTTAGAATGGGTAGATCGTTTTCTTGATGCTTCTCCTGTTCTTTGACGGGACGCTTTCGCGAATGCTTTACGCAATGATTTTGCCTTCGTGGCGGGAAAACGTGTACAAATCTGAATAGTTTGCGATGACGCACGCGGAAAGCGCAATAATCCGGGAGCTCATAAATATGGTCAAAAGGTACAAATTTCTTCCCACCCTTGAGACGATCGCAGAGCACATAGATACCGTCTTTTGCAACTAGGTAGTCGACATCCGGGGGACATTTTCGGCAAAATCCTTCCGTTTCAAGGGCAATGAAGCGGGGGGTATCAAAGCGTTGTGATTTTATTCGTATTTCATTTGAGGTGGTGGCGATATCGATAGTTGGTAGAAGTTGACTAATTAGGCTTTTCCGGTTTAAGTTGTGCATTTTTTCTTTATTAAATGGTTTGGGACGAATGTTGGTTTAAACTTGGGAAAATGAAATGAATGGTGTGGAAATAAGGGAGGTGAAAGTTGTGGGGATATTGAATATATAAATTAGAGGTCATTAACGTTTTTATGGGCTTTATATTTTCAATTTTAAGCAAATCGTCGGGTGTATGCGATGCAGGGACGAGCGTCACCCGGAAGCGATTCCGCATGAGCACCTATACGCTGAGGATGGGAATGATGGGATCGATGAGGTGCAGCTGTATGATGTGACGGTTTGTTCGCATTGCTTCACTTCATTCTTCTGGTACCTGGTCAAATTTGAAAATTGGTCCGAAGTAACGCCCTGGGGGCAAGGAATTTTGTTGGTCTGCGAAGATGATCTAGGGGTATGCCATTTTAAATTTTATCTGGAATTTTTGAATTTTTAAGAAGGCTACGGCATTGATAGGACGGTGTTGGAACGAATGTGGCTCTGCCGATAGATGGTTGATCTGGAAGGCAATTCGTGCAATTGGGAGCCACATGGTAAATTTGTTTGGGGAGATTATAATTAATCATCTGGCTTAGTGGATTGAATGGAATGTTCTTCGGGCCAGGGTGTATCTGATGGAGAGGGTAAAGTGGAAAGCAATTTTGAATGGGGAAAAGGTATAATGGAAGTGGTATTGGAGGGTTATGAAATTTTTTATTAGGATCCGGATATGGAGGTGCGAGTGTCGGACAATGAGGATGAGGGACAACAGAAGGAGCGGGTAATGGGGGGGGGNGGGGGGGGGGTGGCAAGAATTAATAGAATTTTTTATTTAATTAGGTTGTGGAGGAGCCGGTGATGGGACAATTGGCGAGGAATAGAGAGAATGTAGAGGTAAAATGTAAGGGAGAGGTTGAATTGTAGCGAATAATTTTATTAAGAACATTGCACCGGAACCACAACCTTGTGATCCGGATGCGATTAAAGGGCCATATGTTGGTTGCAATTTAGAAGATGCTGTGCCGATGCTGCCTTTTAATGAGGGTCATGTGCGAAAGGTAAAAAATTTTTATTTGAAATCGTTATAACCCAGTTAATAAAATTAAGTTTGAATTTAGTATAATTCTTTAAGCATAATAACTTGAATATTAAATTTATAGGCCTATCGCACTGCTGTTGAATATAAACAATGCAGAGAGAGGGGTGAAACATTCCGAGTCCGCGCTACGACATCTTGTAGTTTTACATCATCATCATCAAGGGTTTCTACGGCTTCGGGTACACACAGTGCAGCCGGAGTTAGCAATGAGAAGAAGAAAAAGCTCATAAGAGAACTGAAATTTCGCTGTGGATTAAATTGCGGGATGTGTAAGCGTATTAATGGAGAAATTCCAAAATTGTGAACGAGCCCATTAGTGATTTGGGTTCCATTCATCTTTGTGCGTAATTCTGTCGAACTTTGTACTCATTGATCATTCAATATTCAGGGAATTTTTTATTTTTTACTTGCTTATTTTACGATTCAAATAAAGCGAGCAATTAATTGAAGAAATTTAAAAAATAATTATTTATTTACCAATAATTGAATGTTATTTTATGTATTTATTATGCAAATGATACAGGGATATGGTAATTGATGGTCCCAAACAGATGGCCTTGGGGGGGGG
>LDKF01002497.1:0-12467 GCA_001026735.1 Rotylenchulus reniformis | reverse complement strand
GCAACACTGGTTGGAACTCCACAACTTTGTCCAAAATTTTTCGCGTTGTTTGCCCAATTTTGAAAGTTCCATGGAGATCATTTGTATCGCTTTGTTTTCGGCGCCAAATTCAAATTCTTTCCAAATATTCCAATTGTTGAGTAATTTTTCTAAGCTTGAATTTTCGTATATTTTTAGCGGTAAAATGCTGGCAAATTTCTGCAGACTCTCGAAGTATTCCTCTACCGATTTGTGCTCCATATCCAGGGTAAAATTTTCCGGGTTCAAATGTTCATTTATTAAGTTAGAATGTCGAATTAAAAGGTCATAGAGTTTACCTAGAAGTTGAATTTTGCTCGGAGACGATGTCGGTTCGGGTTCCACATAGTTACCATTGAACTTAAATATATATATTTTTATTATTAGCATACTTTAAAACTATTTTATAAATTAATAATTAATAATATATTGAAGAATTAAGAAAAAAGCTAATGTTAAAATAGATAGTTTAAAAAAATAAATGTAAAATTTACTATTAAAAGGATTCAACTAGTTTTTTCAGAAAAATTTGAACCCATTTATTTTTATTCATTTTTGCCCATGATACGAAGAAACTAGGTGCAAAATCGCTTATTCCACCTTTCGTACCTACTATGCATAATAAAATTATTATGCTCTGTTGATAATACATTTTAATTGAAATTAATAAATTTTGTTTATGAATAAGATTTACTATAAATCTGGCCAATGAGAGGGACCTTTTATGAAGGACAAAGTCAAAGCCAATTCTTGGCTGCCGGTCTTATGACTAAAAATAGATCAATAATAATTACTTATGACAGAAATTAATAGAAATTTCAATTGATCATATTCCATATGACTCAAATTGATAATTTCAAATTCTATGAAAATAAAAATAGAATGAGTACATTATATTTCAAAATACATATCGTAAAAACAGAAAGAAAAGGAAAGAAATAATAAATAAACAAGTAATTAAAGCATAAAAATTGGAAAAATGTAAAATGAAAAATCATTTAAATTAAAAAAGGATACCAATATACTAATTATTCTTCTAAAACTTCTAAAAAATTAACTGTTTATTTTATTTTCCTGAAATAAAGGTTGAATTACTAGTTCATTTCTTAAATTATACAAGTGAAAGCTTCAATAAATAAAAAAATAATTTAGATTTTTAGAAATATACCTACTTCTTGATTCTTTGCATTTTTATTTTATGTATGAGCGGACCAAAAAATATTATATGAAAGAAAGTAGATTTTTCGATAACTAAAATTTGATTAATTTTTCTATCGAATGGGAATTATCATGCAACAATGTTATGGTTATAAAATCCAAAAATGTCATTAAAAAGATGAAAAGCCTTCCCTTTCCCGACACCTTTTCTCACCTTTACAATGTTGCAATGAATCATACACATACATAACGGCTTTTCCCGCCCCGCCGATCAATTTTTATAGATTTTAGTAGTAGAAACAAACGTACTTATGCTCTAAAGAAAAGCATTTAAGAAAATTCATTTAGCCTTTTGATTATTAGGATTTAAAATTAGATCATTTTACAAATTTTTCCCAATAAAATCTTCTAACGGAATTTATAAAGGGTAAAAGATAATTTTTAGAAATATAGGATTTTTTGAACAATTGAACCTATCATTTTATGTAAAGGCGAAAGACTAAATCCGAGCCAATAATTTTTTAAGCATAAAAAATACATACTAATAAGTAGAAAAAAATTTATGGCTCAAAATTCTTAAAAATGAAAAAGTAATAAAAAAATTAACAATATGCTTAAAAATTAATTTTTGATCGAACGAAAAAATTCATTTTCCTAGCAGAAAGCAAATATCTTCAAACTAATGAAATGTCCTCAACTTTTTTGATTTTTTTCGCCATAATTATAATTTGTACAACTGATTTAACAAATGGTAGTTTGATAGCATTTTTATTCTGCTAAAAATTACTTTTAAAATTAAGGAATCCGATGTTGGCTGGGTTTCGGTTGGAAATTTATTGAAGACAGTGAATACAGCGGAGCAACAGCAGATCGTCACCATTGTGCTCTGAACAATACACATTGCGCTAAAGTGGAATGCACTTATGGTGGGAAAATGAGAAATTTCATAAAAAAACCGCCACTTTGATGTTAAAAAATAATTTCTAGCCAAAATATCAAAAAGTAAATATGCAAAAATTTACTCATTCTTTTGCTAAAATACTTTTGGTACTTATGCAGTTTACCCCCCTGGAAATTTTCTCCAACTTTTTCCTTAATCAAATCAACAATTTTATAAGTGATTTGGAGGTTTTCAGGTGCGCTAAGTTCAAATATGATGTCAGATTTGTTGTATGATTTCAAGTCTATGATTTTGCCATTTATTTTACCTTTTATCCAATTTTTGTAACAGTCTGATGCTATACAAAGAATAAATTAAAAATAATCAAAATCATATAGATTTGATGAAATCATACAACAAATCTGACATCAATTTGAACTCAGCGCATCTGAAAACCCCCGAATCACTTTTAAAATTGTTAATTTGGTTAAGGAAAAAGTTGGACCAGGGGGGTTAAACTGCACAAGTACCTAACTTTTTTTTGACTTTTTAGTTTTTCAATGAAAATTTTCTATAGTTATTATTAATTACTTAATTCATGAAAAACCAATTTTAAATAATGGTTCCGGGACAAAGTGATGATTTTCAACTGTTTATCACCGTTTTCATATACTAGTATGTATACCTACCTATTATGGTGTCGTTTTACTGCATTCCAGGCTAATCGTCTGACTGTGAGAAATATGGCCTACTTAGGATTATTGAGTTATCAAAGAAAAATTCATAGATTTCTCTTTTTTCAGCGTATAAAATTTCATTACTTATTTTTATATTTTAGCCAACAGAATCACAACTCTGGCAAGGTATTGTGGAAATGAGCATGAATGTCCAGATACATTATGCCGTGGAGGTTATGCCAAGTGTTCATTTTGCGACGAACATTACTGCAACGGATCACTGGTCAAAATCATCTTTCCACGCATATCAACGGTGTTCTTTGGAGGTAATTAATATCACTATTTTTATACAATTAAAAAACATATGAAAATTAATGATTTTAAACAATTTCATACGAGAGCTTAAAATGTTTTGGATTGAAGGAACTGTAAAAAAGGCTGTATATTTGTTAATAATTTGATTGAGAAGTCATAATTTTAAAATCAAATTTTAATGTATTTTATAAAATTCCGAAACTAACCAAATATTTTTTGAAACTACCAAAAAATAAACATCAGTTTTTTTCTTAATATGTAAATATATTCTATAAATAATTTAATTTATATATTTTTCACCATTAGATATTTTTGTTGACTTTAAAAAAATCGGAAAAAATTGTAATTTAAACTATAAATTAATGAACATCATTTTTTTAAATTTTATTTTCTTACAATTAATTAAAATTTTAGAAAAAAAAACATACTTTATGAATTTGATAACAATCAGATTTATTATTTTTTTATTTGATAACAACCAGAATTTTGATTTGATAACAATCAGAATTTTTATTTGATAACAATCAGACTTATTATTTTAAGCGCAAAGGAAAACAATGAAAAATAATACATAATAAGAATAATTTTTAGTATTCCTCTCTATCCTCATAATGCAGAGATGAAGCGACAACTTTTCAAAAACGATGTTCAATTCCCTGACAAGAATGCAATTGATTTGATTTTATTCATCGGTTATTCAATATTTTATTTGCCAAAAATGAATAAAATAATTCCCAACAACTAATCTTTTTTTGAAAAATGGCACTTTCATCCCACAACTTCATTTGGTATTGTTCTCCTCAATTTCTTTCCAATGGCTAAACTCAAATTTGACTCCTCTGCGCAACTCCCATATTCCAATACTCTTGAATAAAATTTTATCGAACTTTGATTCAATTTTAAAATGCAATAAATAATTTAAAAAACATTTTTATTGATATTCATTTTAGAAAGTAAGAAAAATTCAAAAATTGAACAAAAGAAAGGAATTTTTTTGATAACATTGATATGAGAAAGAAATATTTAAAAAGGTTCAATTCTTTAAAAGTAGTACTCTAAATAAAAAAGAATAATATAATTCTATTTCATTAATGATTTAAATTAATAGTTGTTAAAAGATAATTTGATTTTAAATAATTAATTTTACCTTTTTCGTTTTGTCACTTTTGTAGATAATGGCGAGGAAGAATTGCCGATCAAACGATATGGCCGCCAATGGCACTAAACCTGTTATAATTTTTATGAATTTTTAATAAGTTAATAATAAATTCATAATCGTTAATTCAATTTATCATTACCAATTTTGGCCTTGATCAAAAATCTGTAATTCGGGCGTTGATTCGGATCACGATTTTCATTCAAGATTGTTTGGTAATCATATTTTGCACATTGTGGTTCATCCCCATCCACTTTACTCCCACGAAATGATTTGGCTTCAAAATGATTTTCAAATGACTAAAATTTTAATATTTGTTATTATTATTTTTTCATTATAAATTTTATTTTTAACTTAAATTACAGTAAATAAAATTTTCAAATTCCGATGTATTAAATTAATGACTTGTGAGTTCGATTTTAAAAAAGGTTAAAAATAAATTTAATTTTTTAACAATTTTAATTTTAACCAAAGTTAAATAAAGTATAAGATCGAATAAATTATGGATTCATAGACTCATAAATATAAATAAGTTAAAAATGTTTCCAAGGTGTTTAAAAAAATGCTGGAGCCTGATTATCGGCATTTGACCTTTTGTAATCACCGATTTCGCATATATTTATTAGATTTTATTTGGTAAATATTGATGGTGATACTTTTATCTTTACTTTATTGCTGTGCAAACATATTTCCACGTTGGCCCCTGATTCCTGGACCACTTGGGCCTCAATTTCGGCGGATTGGCCCCCGACAATCACCCGGATGTACCGAATCCATGTCGGATATTTCGGCGTTCCGGAAGGTTCCCAGACCATTTCCTCTCCGACGTGAAAATTGTAATACCATTGCATAATGTGCTTGGCACCGCTCCATTCTTCGGCGCCTTGTTCTTTCTCCTCTGAAACCGGAGAAGAGTCTGGGTTCAATAAGATAAAAATAATTTTAAATAAAATTTAAATTTAATTGCTATTGTCAATAAAAGTTTTGAAAATTGCCATTTTTATACAAATTATATTATAAATATTATACTAGTATGTAGTTTACTTTGATTGTTACTGCTTTCTCCCTGGTTCAAACTTGATAATTTTATAGAAGGAACTCGTTTTAGATTAATTCGTAGCATGGATTCCGATATTTTAAGGAAGAAAATAAAATAAAAAAATTTTGTTAGAAAATGAAAATACATTATAGCTGAAAATATTCATAAATACACCAAAAAATTAAAATAATTTAATAAACACTAAAAAATTATAAAAATATTAAATTATTTATTTCATAATAAAAAATGAGCTGGGCAAAAAATATACCAAATTATATATAAAATTTATAACTAAAAATGAGCTTTGAATTTTACGATAGTGGTTATTGCATCACATTAAAAAATGTTAAGGAATAAGCACCATTCTTATGCCGATGAGACCCGGAAGCGATGGATTATTAAAGAAAATCTCGTGAATTTCGACATGGGTACGATAAATTAAATTAATGATCAAATCTGAAAAAAATAATTTTCTTTAAAATATCTATAGATTTATGGAAATATAAATGAATAATGCAAATCAGGTGAATATGAAGAAAAAAATATTTTACTATTTTATAAATGTTTAATAGTTTATGAGTGAATAATTTTTTGGAAAAAATCATTTGGCGAATAAAACATGCTAAAAACAATAGGCTAATTGATTTAAAGAGATATGACTTAATTAACAAATTTATTTGATACACAAAAACATTTTAGATAAAGTTTTTATAATTTACATTTGCGTTAGATCCTTGTAATAAATATAAAAAATTTTCATTAGTCTAAAATTTGTAATTCAACCATGTAGATAATTTAAAATTTGTTTTTTAAATCATTTTAAATTCTTAAAAAACTAAAACTAAAAAGTAATATTAAAGAAGGTAATATTAAAAAAGTATTTTTGATTAAAAAAATTAAAAAAAACAAATTTTGAAAGAAATTATTAATTTAAATAAGTTCACTAAATAGACTTTTCCAGCAGAAAAAATATCGACTAATGTAGGCATATTTGAATTAAATGTGCATAAAAAATTCAACAGATATCAAATAATAATGCAGAATTTTATATAAAGAGCATATAGATATAATAAGAATCAATTAATTTTATTTTATCAAAAGAAATTTAGCAAAAATGGTGGACAAAGTATTCTTTTATAAAAGTTTAATCTTGCAAATGTAGAAGGTGCAAATTACGCGAATTATCCATTTGCATATACATAAATTTATTGATTTTCGTTATAAATTTCTTTATTTTAGCAAACAAGATTCAACAATTTTGAAATTATTTAATTGAAAATCGATGATCATATGAGAACAGCAATTGTCACTACATTAGCAAATAGAGAAAATTTTATATAATCAACGATAGTTTCATGAGAAAATGGTGGCACTGCAGTAGGGGCACCGATTGTGTCCCTCCAGCCTTAATCGTACAAAATAATAATATTAATAATACAAGAAAACTAAATTACCAAGATCTGATGCAATTTGCATGGTACAAGTGCTGTAATAGGAAGAATTATTGGTTGTTTATTGATTTTAAAAATAATATTACAACTTTAATTAGTTGTTTAAAGTAACAAAAAATTGATCACGGACCTTACAACCCGGCAACTGCTTGCCCACATTTTCTGGCCCAAATTCCTCGCGACAAATTAGGCAAACATCTTCACTATCAGTCTGTTCTTTTGCTGGAGGATGGTAATCAGGAAGACAATTTGCAACTTAAAATGGATATGAAAATAATATGATACTATCAGAAATAGTAAGTCTTACAGTTAGTAAAAAACGGTGCTATATCATTTCGGCCAAAAGTGTCAAAATGGGCGTTTCGGCCAAAAATGCCATAATGGAATTACTTGTCCTAAAAAACTTTTTTGTTAAACATGTTAAACAAAAAGTCTAAACGGCAAAATTGTTCAGAATCGATGTTGGCCGAAATTTTCAAAAAAATTCGGGTTTTTTCGAATTCGAAAAATAAAAAGACCAATCGTATCAGCATAAAATTCTGAACAATTTTGCCTTTTATATTTTTAGTCTAACAAAAAAATCTAAAGGATAAGTAATTCTATTTTGACACTTTTGGCCGAAACGCCCATTTTGGCACTTTTGGCCGAAACGACTCAGCACGGTAAAAAACATTCCTTAAGATTATTGCATTTATCTCTTCTAATTCGCGTTTTTCGATAAAAAAAATAGTGCATATTCGCCTTGCAAACATTAATGAACCTTAGACACCTTGGCTCTAAATACAGTTTACCAGGGTGTTTTCTCAACAGGTCCCGCTCAAAAATATTAATTAGGTATGCTATTTATACATTTTTTTCTTATAGCCATAAAATATTTTGGTCACCAAAGAAAGATTGAACTCTAAATTATAATTAATATCTTCCGAATTAATTTTATTATACTAAACATTGAATATATTATCTTACGGTAATATAAGGTGGCTTGAAATTTGACGGTGTTAAACATAAACCTAGAATTTCGCTATAAAAAATCGATATTAAATTGGGACCCCATCAAATTTTGTTCATTTTTTTATATTTAACTGAAAGGAAAATGCCTTTTTAAATATTTGCTTCATCAAAATTAATTAATTTAAATTCTAATTTCGGCTATAAAAATGTTAGCTCATTTTTTTACTATTGAACTTACTGTGGAAGTTTTTGGATAGGATCATCAGGTATTTAGTATCAACTTCTTCAAGAAATTCCCTGATAAAATGATTCAATAATTTTCCGGACTGATCATCCATCAGATCTTTCTTGCGTAACTTTATTTCGGGCACACATTTTGCCAATTCTTTAAATTCTTCATTGTTTTTGGCTTTTAGCAACTTTTGCTTCAATTCCTCAAAGAATTTGTCCGTTTTTTCGAATCGAAATTTGTAACTGGATAGTCCGAGCTTATTTGACAAAATGAGATTATTTGAATCTAATTTGTCAATGTATTTTGGACCAAATTTTGTGGCCAACCAGTCCGCCAAGCAACCAAAAACTATAATGAATAAAGATTATCGATCTTAGTTTGTTTTTTGTGCTTTTAGATTTGTTTTTTCGAAATTTTAATTAAATTTCTTGTCAAAAAACAAACCATAAAGGATGGAAAATATATTGGTTTAAAATTATTACAATCATATTTATTCATTTTTTTAATTGAAAATATATATTCGTCTTGTTTATTGAAGCTAAAAATTTGAAAATGTTCTTTGCGATTTTCTTATTTTTTTTCCCATTTATTATCAATCTATTTAATCTCATTGTTTTCCCTCCTTTTTTACAAATTTATCCTTTTTAGCTCTTATTTTAACGACTCACTTTTAATTCGGATAATAAACAAAAAATACAGTTTAATATTTATCGTTCATTTATTAAATTCTTAATTGTTAGCTTACGATCAAATTCCTTGGATAGGAATAGCTGATCTTGATCAAACAGCTCGAGATTGTCCATAAAGGTATCCAAACGCTGATCATCGGGTATTTCGGCCAATTTTGGGACACATTTAGTGAATTCTTCCACTGTTTCTGGGTTTTGCAAAAATTTCTCCAATTTTTCACGAAATTCCAAAGCATTAGGAAATTTAAATTGAAAATTTATTGCTCCTGTCTGTTGCGCCAAATCTTTCAATTCTCTATTGGTTATTGCTTCAATATATTTTGGCCAAAAATGAGTGGCCAAACAATCCGCCAAACACTTTGATTGTTGATCTGATTTAAAAATGGAAAATGAAAATATAAAACCGCTTAATTACAATTATCAATTCATCAATATTACAATAGTTAAATTCATGAAAAAAACTAGGCTTCCTATAAAGTAAATAAATTAAGTTGTACTAAGTTTTTGAAGCAGTTGTTCATCCACAATGATCATTTTCTGGGCAACCATGTTATCCAACAAGTTGTTTTGATTCAATTTTTGCTCCAACTCCCACTTTTGCACATCCATCTTCAGAAATATCTGATCACATCCGGTTTCTTCCAATAAATTTTTGGGCTTTTTTCGAATATCCACCTTCCTATATATCTTCTCTAACCCCCTATCTATGGAGAGCCTTGTTCGAGCATTCCCTTGGTCTACAATGGTACCGCCAATGCAAGAAAATTTTGCTACTATAAATATTAATTTATAAAATCAATATAAAATAATATTAAAACATATAATTCAAATTTTTTATAAATAAATGCTAGAGAACGAATTGAGACGAGTTTTCGAGAAATTTTATTCGGGATTTTCGAAAAATCAACAGAGATCAATCTCGAAAGAATTTCGAAGATTTTCGAAGGGTATATTTCGAGATTTTTCAAGAATCCAAATTCCCGATCTCTGATAAGTGCAAAAAAATTTAGGCTGGTTTACGGGGATTTATATAAATTCTGGAAGATTACAACTTTAAGAAATGTTTCTAGGAACAATAGACATAATATGCCTAATCAATCAGTAATTAATGGAATAATTCTCACTTGACAGAAAGGATTTATTTAATTGCACTCTATTAATAATTTATAATTATAATATTCGTTACATGACTTACTGATAATCTCAGCTATTTCTTCATCTATAAAAGCATATCGTAAAATATTGTCCAGAATTGGATCCTTCAAATCTTTTATTTGGATTCGAATTTCATTTCCATTTGTTTTATCCTCGTACCGTATCAAAGATGGCACAATTTGTCCCAAAATTTGGTAATTTCTGTTTGGCTCTTCCATACATTTCACCATTTTGTCAAATTCCTCTGAATTTTCAGCTTGTCGATGAATATTTTGAGGGATAGTTTTCGCATCAATTCTCATATTATTTAGAAGTTGACTTTGAATGTGAACTGTTCGATCATTTAGTACCAAATAATCCGCCACACAGCTCAAATTGACTAAATCCGGAAATGGGATTAAGTAAAATTATTAAATACAATTATCTAATAAGTTATTTTTGAAATTGAATCTTTAGATAGAAGAATATTGTTTTTATCAAATTTATCAGTAATTTCCTAAATGTAGCTATATCTTCATAAAAATTAAAGATTCTAATTCATTTGACCCGAATAAACTTTAGAATGATTTTCTTTTAAAAGAATCGACCATTACCCGTTTTTCCAACTCGTAAATTATACACAATTTCATATTCTTACCAAGCAGTCTTTCCAGCTCCTCTGACACTTGGTACTTGTCCTTATTGTCCCATTCTAAGAAATATCCATCCACGCTCAACGCTTCCAAGCCTTGATAACCATGCAGCACCCAGTCATCCTCCCCAAAACATTTTGCTAATTGCGCGAATCTTTCCTCTCCAATTTGGTCTTTATAGACCATATAAGTGTAACCATCGGGCACAATTTTGCCATCTTCACAAAATTTTGGTGTCTTTGCCTCATAAATTGCCATAAAATCCGCAATGCATGCCAGGTTGCTATAAAATCTGCGTTCTTGATCTGTAAACTTTTTACCATTTCTTTAACTCCTATACATAGAATATTTTTGGAAGGAGGAGAAAATCGGTAGCTTCATATTTTAACACGTTTTCATTCTTTCATCTTTGATAAAAAAAATTTCATTTTCATAATTCACTTAAAATACTTACAAACCCATTTTGTCTCATAGATTTAAATGAGGATTGTGCTTGAAACTTGTGTTTGAAAAATCAAAAAAAATAATAAGGGAAGGAAAAAATAAATAGCACACAGAAAATTGCGGATAGGTTCACAAGGGTGCAGAGCCGTAACGAGCTTGACCCTTTCGAGGGGGGAAAATTATTATGTAAGAAATATATTTTAATATAAATAAATTAAATAATTATTTATGAAATAAATTTTCCCACAACTGGTTTATCATCAAACCTTTGTTTTGATCCAAGTAGTCATTCAGAAATTTTTTAGATAAAAATAATTGCTTTTCATCGAACATTTGCACCAATTCCACCAGAGTTTTCTGTTCCCAATATTTGAACTTTTTATCTTTTCTGATTGGTAAATTTGGAAAAGTTACTCTCCATATTTTCAGAAATTTGTTCTTCAAATTGACCTTTTCATGGTTTATTTGAATTCGGAAAAATGATGTGTGTTGGACTTTGGCCAAAAAAACATCATATTGTGCAGTAAGCCGGACAATGTCTACACCACCGGAAGACAAAAAATTTTCTGCCAAAAAATCGGCCATATGCTTTGATAAATAGTCTAAAAAATAAATAACAAATTTTATTATGCATGAATTTTTTAAAATTTACCCAGTATCTCTTGTAGTTCAGGATCGAGGTATATGCTGCCGTAGGATGCTTCCAGCATTCCGCCCATCCCGTGCTTCCGCATGGCATTCCGACGAACCACCGACTCGACACACTGCTCTTGGTACCATTGCTCGGCATCTTCACTGATCGGCTTCTTTAGCTCCACAATTTTCCTTATTGAAAAGGCTTTATCTTCTTCAACCAATTCCAGGAATGTTTTCGCCATCATTTTGGTGACCAAAAAATCTCCGGCACAGTTCATTTCGGTAACTTATTTAGCAAATTATTTTTATTTATTATTTTTCGAATTACTTTGCAGATGATTCAAGTGATTTTGCTCAGAAATGATATAGTTAAAAATTTTAAGAATTATTTTATTAGAATATTAAAGTAGAGATCGTCATTATATATTCTATTTAAAATCCCCAAAATTTTTCTTTCTATCGAATAATTTGAAAATTGCTTTTGGGAATTCTTTTACTTATTTCATCGTTGATCTCCTCAGTTGGCGTCAAATTTTGTTTCAGAATTCGGTCGATTTTGGGATTTTGTTTTAATGTTTGGACACTGATACAATTTATCATTTTCCCAGAATTGTATGGCCTTTTCTGATCACTTTCAATGACAATACATTCATCCTCTTTTTCTAAACAATTTGGCAAAGGATTTGTTACTTTTTGAACTAAATTTTGACCCTTTTTGGTGCCGAACAGTGTTGGCATTTTGCCAATCAGTGATTTCTCACTGTCCTCCGGCTTTTCCATTCTTTGAATACATTCCTTTAGTTCTTCAAATCCGTCCATTTCAAAATGGATAATGTCAGGCAAAGAATCCGAGATGACCCTTATCTGGTGTAGATCGATCATTTCCGTTTTGGCATTTTCATAATATATTGCCGCATAGTTGGCCACACATCTTATCGTATCTTAAATTGGAGGCCTTTTTTAAATTTCTAAAATAAATTATTTTTGTCATTTTTTTATATTTTCTATATTTTAATCACTTACGCAACACATAG
>LDKF01002496.1:16501-39691 GCA_001026735.1 Rotylenchulus reniformis | reverse complement strand
GGGGGGGGGGGGTGGAGGAGGATGAAGAAAAGCAAATTTGAACCAATGTTTAAATAAAAAGAAATACATAGGAGCAAACAGAGAAAATTCACGTGTCAGAATTGTCCAATGTGGACAGTTTTTTTCAAAAAGAATGCTTATTACTCATTTTTTAGAATATTATACAAATGTATCGCCTTGTCATTATCATCAGGATCTAAATAAGCATACATTTATCATTCGATCAGGATAATGATCAGAATCCTTAAACATAAGAATCAAGACTCTGAGTTACCGATTGGAAAAAATTGATCTTCCAATTCGGCTTATTACCAGTCGGCATGGCTCCGGCCTGGGTCCAGCCCGGCACACTGACCAGCCCCGGCAACTGCATCCATCCCGCCCCGTTCCACACGTTCACCACCGAAGCGGCGGCGGCCGTCGGTAGGGGAGGTTCTGTGACGGTGGAGAACACGGGGGCCACCGAAACGGAGGACAGAATCGGCACTGTCGGGGCTAAATCCGCCGGGAATTCGGCATTTTGTTCAAATTTGCCGGCATTTTTATCTTCGTCGCCACATTGGAAGATTGGCAAGAAAAGCAGCAAAATGGCAAGATATTGAAGCAACTGCTAATGGTGGAAAAAAATTAAATGTTTTAGATGGTGACAGGCCAATTAATTGGGCTAATATTAAAATGTTTGATGAGCTTATTGACTTTTAGATCCTAATTCCTATGTATTAACTTTCTGAAATTGGATTAATAATATCGCAAAAGAGCCTATTCTAGACGATGTTTTGGATCTTTAAAATATTAAGGCTGAACTCCAAAAAATATAATCACCCATCCCAACATACCATGCTCATTGCACCTTTACAATTATAACATTTTGTTCAACAAAATTCAGTGCCTCTGCAAGTCATTCTGCCCAAAGATCGATGTAAGTAATAAAATGGATGGATGACGGAAGCAATTTTCACCGTCCACATCAGTCAAAAATGGTGGCTGTTATTCTCATCACAACATTATTATATATGGTAGTTATTGGTTGGGCCGGAAAGGTCAATTAAATTTTATTTGTGGCCATCGAAACGCATTTTATGGGTATCAATGCTGAAAAACAATCTACATATTGTACGAATTTATTAATTTGAAAGAGCTTCATCTTTACGTATAGGGAAAAATTAAATGGGAAAATAATTGAAGAACGATGGTAAAATTATTGAGTCAATTTTCTGAAATAACCGAATTAATCAAATTAATTCATGAGTATCATAGCAAAATATCCGATTCGGAAAGAATTTATATTTAATACCAGAAATTCGAAGGTGGTCCATAACGCAATTTTCAAAAACAAAAAGGGCATTATTATCTATAAATAGTTATTAATGGGCAAAAATGGACCAAAGGTGTTGCGCAGTCTGACAATAAAACCGGACCAACTAATTGTACTCCGTCCATTATGTTATCCATCCACTCCAGACGGACTTTGGGGATTTGCATCCTTCCATTCCCCGTTTGTGTTATCCATTAATGGATAAAGCAGAGATTGNTCTTTTTCTTCAACTTCTTAGTCCGTCCTCTTCACCCAAATGCATGCGCGCGTGTGCAATCCACTCAAAAATAAACCGGGGATGTGGGATTTTGGGTTGGGCACAATGGGATGGGAGAGAGTGGAAAGGGATGGATATTTGATGTTTGCGCAAGAAAAGAAAGTGCGAAAAATGCGAGCGAAAAGTGGCAGGTTCCGAATAAGTAAAACCCAACGAAAGTTGCAAACTCGGGGAAGGCAGCATTCCAGCTGTTTTTCAATTGTGGCATGCCACAACTTATTCAGATGGATCCAATAAAAATTTTGATTGCGATGTGCAATGGATTTTTTTATTTTAGTATGTCTTTCCAATTTGGATAGTGACCACCTAGAATTGTGCTACTGTAGAGAAAAATGGATAAAAGTTCAGTTAGTATACGTAATTGGTCTTTTTTTGTTTCTTGCCATGAGATGAGCCTATAACTTATAAGTTACGGGATAATATTTTCCCTAAACGCTTCTGGAAGTTCGGTTCCTTACCAGAACAATAAAAAATATGCATTAAATAAGTAAAAAATCCCTTTATTATGAGGAATTTCTCCCTTTTACTGGAATGGACACTAACATTGAGCACGAGTCGGTCAAGCGTAATACACAAATGGATGACCAATGGAGGAAATCACACGGAAGAAGCTAAGCTTAAGCTGGTGGAAGCATAAGCACACGGTTTAACTCCCAAAAGTGGTATTGATTGGGGGGGGGGGGAATGTCCAATAATATCTGAAAATGTTTAAAATTATTTTTTGTTCATTCTAACTTACAGATATTCTAAAAATTTTGAGGAGTTCAGAAAAACTGAAAAGGCCAAAATATTTATAAATTCATATATTGGCCTTTTATTATTACATTAGTCTAGCAAGCCTTTAAAAAAGTCTTACAGGGGAACATACCGAGGTGTGACTATTCAAATATAATTTAACCCATCCTAAATTGTAGAGCATCCTCACATTGCATAGTATATTTTTGGCTTTTTTGGGCCGCACCGCACAGATAGTGAAGAGTAGAAAAATTGGTTAAAAAAATAAACGGTCGTTCATTCACACGGATCATTCACCCTTTGGAATGGCGTCGATCGTACCATGCATAAACACAATAATGTAATGCGCTATAATTTGGGTTGGGAATTATTCTATATGATATAATGATGAATATAAAACCAGAAAATAGTCATTGTTAAAAAATTTTATTCATTGTAAGATAGCTATCATTCAACGGACGGATGATCCGCGTGGGTAAACGACCATTCGTTTATTTTTAAAACCGATTTTTCTACTCTTCACTATCTGTGCGAGACAAAAAAGCCAAAAATATACGATGCAATGTGATGATGCTCTACAAGATAGGATGGGTTAAATTATGATCTGAATAGTCACACCTCGGTATGTTCCCTTGTTAGGTTAGATTAACCGAAGTGTCGGTAAATAATGTTTAAATGACTCTCAAAATCCATTCCCCTGAAAATCAGGACAAAATAAGTCAGGAATCGAACATTAGGTAGCTATGATTGGCCGATGCTGGATCATTGGATATATTTTGTCAAATTTGGATCCTCAAAAGCAGAAAAATGCACACCTTTCAATTCATAGAATATTATCGGAACTGGAATTATCGACTTATTGTTAGAAATGGTGCTATGTCGAAAGAAAAAAAGTGCAATTAAGGGCGAAAGAAAAAAAGTGCAATTAAGGGCGAAAGAAAAAAAAGTGCAATTAAGGGCGAAAGAAAAAAAGTGCAATTAAGGGCGAAAGAAAAAAAGTGCAATTAAGGGCGAAAGAAAAAAAGTGCAATTAAGGGCGAAAGAAAAAAAAGTGCAATNCAAGCCAGGCCCGGCTGGAAGGTCTACGGGACCAGGATTGCCGGGCCAGCGGGGACCTCCCGGCCCGCCAGGCCAAATGGGCGAACCGGGCCATCCCGGACTGCCAGGGGTCAAAGGAATGCCGGGACAGAACCAAGAGGACGGAGGATAGTGAGTTCGAATCCCCTTGCAGTTGGGACAATTTTTCACTTCAGTTGTCCATGTCCTCCACAACGCAGTCTGCGGAGACAGTTGGTAATCGGAGCGGTGGTCAGCAGAAATTGATAGGAGGATAATTTGCTACATATTTATTAATTTTATTATGGCTGTTTATGTAGATTGTCGGATAATAATTTAATTTAACTAAATCGTTATGGCTTATAGGTATATGTGGATTGATTAATTAATAAAATCAGCTTGGAATGCTTGCAAACCTTGCAGACGACAAATACGCCATTTAATATTTCTAACCGTGCTGGGGCGAAAGAAAAAAAGTGCAATTAAGGGCGAAAGAAAAAAAAGTGCAATTAAAAACTAACGATACTATAAGAGGGAAGTTTGACTGGCTACTACTAAATGACTAAAGGGAACGGAACGACTAAATAGTGACAAATAACAAAAATAAATAAATAAATATTACTTAAAATAAAAATAATTAAAACAAATAAAAAATATTACAAAAAATATATATAAGATATTTTATGCAATGTGTAATGTAAATACTTTTAGAAAATTTTTCCAAGCCGTAATTTTACTTACTTTATTTAATTCTTAAGTAATTTATAAAATTTAAAAATTTTATGAATAATTAAATTTATTTTTCCCATAAGATTAAAATGTTCGTAATATAATAAAAAATTTCAGAAAAATTCAGTAACCTTAAGAGTTCCAGATAAGTTTTAAATGATCGGTCTGTTTTTTTAAATTTTTTGATATGATTAATTATAATTGTACAAATCCTTGATCATCGGAATGGATATTTAAAAAATTGAAAAATCTAGATATCAAAGATCCCAAGCCCTAAATTCCAAAAATTTTTAACTTCGCTAGGCAATAATTTTAAAAGGCTAATACATCTAATAAATTTTTACAATTTTTGGCTTTTTTGGATTTCATGAAATTTTTGAAAATTAAAGGCCATGATTAAGCTTCTTATATATATTTTTTGTAATATTTTTTATTTCTTTTAATTATTTTTATTTTAAATAATATTTATTTATTTTTGTTATTTGTCACTATTTAGTCGTTCCGTTCCCTTTAGTCATTTAGTAGTAGCCAGTCAAACTTCCCTCTTATAGTATCGTTAGTTTTTAATTGCACTTTTTTTTCTTTCGCCCTTAATTGCACTTTTTTTCTTTCGACCCAGCACGGTTAGAAATATTAAATGGCGTATTTGTCGTCTGCAAGGTTTGCAAGCATTCCAAGCTGATTTTATTAATTAATCAATCCACATATACCTATAAGCCATAACGATTTAGTTAAATTAAATTATTATCCGACAATCTACATAAACAGCCATAATAAAATTAATAAATATGTAGCAAATTATCCTCCTATCAATTTCTGCTGACCACCGCTCCGATTACCAACTGTCTCCGCAGACTGCGTTGTGGAGGACATGGACAACTGAAGTGAAAAATTGTCCCAACTGCAAGGGGATTCGAACTCACTATCCTCCGTCCTCTTGGTTCTGTCCCGGCATTCCTTTGACCCCTGGCAGTCCGGGATGGCCCGGTTCGCCCATTTGGCCTGGCGGGCCGGGAGGTCCCCGCTGGCCCGGCAATCCTGGTCCCGTAGACCTTCCAGCCGGGCCTGGCTTGCCTGGCGGTCCCATCGTTCCCGGTGGTCCAGGTGGACCAGGCTAAACCCAAAAATTAATTTTAAAATTATCAAATTGGATTCGCATTTATGGTCTAAATTCGAGTTTCCATGCTTATCCTTCTTGTTCCTGAATATTTTTGGGTACTTATCTATACATTGATAAGGATCGATTTGATTCGTCATATTTCCATTCTCTCCTCAAAAACCTCGTACTAGTTAAATTTTGACAAGGTTCCTTTTGGGCTTCCTTACCGGTCCAACACCGCCTGAAGAGCCATGTTGCCCTGGATAGCCATGCTCTCCTGGCTGACCAGCTTGTCCTGGGAAACCGACATCGCCTGGTGGTCCGGGAGGACCAGCCTGAATTACAAAATCAGCTCATCATATAAAATGTTTTTAACCAGATCCAATCCGGCAAAAATTCCTCGTGATACCCCTCCCTATCCATCACAATTTGCCTCCTACTTGATATTGTCCGGCCATTCCCGGCCATCCGGGTTCTCCGTCGGGTCCAGGCGGTCCAGGTGGACCATAACCCCCGGGCGGCCCCGGGGGTCCTTCCGGACAACTTGCGCATCCCCCTTCCGCTTCGCATCCTGCATCCGCCTCCCCTGGCCTTCCCACCTCCCCGGGCGGTCCGGGTTCGCCAGGCCCTCCGGGTTGACCATCTGGGCCGGGAGGACCAGGGATTCCGGCTGGGCACGCTGACGAGTGTGGAAATTCATCACCAGTGGAAGTCGCATAGCCACCTCCTAACAAAAAGTGCAAAAAGTTAAGGAATAATTGAAATGGGCAAAAACAGTTTGACCGATCCACATAAATATAGTATATAAAAACCTGTGCCACCTCCATTGCCGCCATAACCACCTCTTCCAGCAATTGCATAACCTTAAACATTTATAACAATTTCACCGACAGATCCACAAATTTGACCATTTAAAGTTTAGATTTCATACATTCATTGTGTAACGATCACTTGAGGACCAAATATTTGCGGATTTATACTTGCGCTTTAGCTTATAGCATCGGCCTTTACAAAAATTTTCTGGCAAAAGTATTCGCCTGCTAATATTTGGTCCCCCTAGTAATGGTCCACCATCCAATGTTATTCTCATACTTTTCACTTTAATATTTTTGCATATAAATTATAATTTACCGGCAGATGGTGCCACTTGAATCTGTTTGTATCCGCCGCCACCTCCAGCAGTTTGATATCCTCCACTGGATTCTATAAATATGGACCGTATAATAGATATTTTATAAATTGTGCCGATAATAATAATAATATCAAAATATAATTATTTGAGCGTACTCTGCTGAACCAATTCGTATCCATGGCCCCCAATTATTTGGATCCGCAAAATTCCGCCTCCGCCCGCGTGGCGTTTTGCCACAACTCGAGAAATCCCGAAGGGTTTCTAAACCAATTTGATTATTATTCGTTTATTTTTTTCTGAAAATTGCCTGTATGGTCTGCATTTCACCCCATGCATGATTTGCCAACACTCGGAATTCCCTCATCTCCATAAGCACCTCATCGTACAGGTTGTTGATCTCCTTAATAAATCTATGATAATAAATTTCTCGATTTATTTTTCAACTGAAAAATATGTAAATTCAAAATCATTTCATTAATAAAAAATAACAACAAAATTTTTGAGCCCCCTATTTCAGCAGCAAAATAGGCATATGTATTCAACTTTTCAGTTCATAAATTTCGGATATTCCTTAAATTTACATTGTACAAAAGTCCGATGGTTAACAGAGCGGTGACCACGATGAGTCCACTGAAGGTGGAACAGCACAACACCAGCAACCTGAGATTCATTTTCGGGCCCAAAGAATGGGCCATCTTTCTCGGTTCCATCGCATTTATACAAAACAATCGCGGTGAAGCGAAACCCGTTTTGGGCGGAAAGTGCAGAAAGTGCACTGACCATTTCCGATTTTATTTCCTTTGATGGATTGGTTGCATTGTCATCATCATCATCCTTTGTTGTTGTTGGTGGTGGGTTATTACCGAGCAAATAACCCATGTTGCAATAAAAGATGGACCCATAAAATTGATGTTTTATTCATTTGAAAATCAAAACATATTTCGACATTTTTTGTTTACATATTTAACAATTAATCGGATTAAAACGATGAAATATGCAAGCTAGAGTGTTGGTCTGATCAATCAGAATGTTAGGCCAAAGTGATCAACAATTGGACAAAAATGGCCAAACAAATTGCAATTTTGGTGGGGAACACTGTGGCCAAATTCCCGTTACGATCATGTTGGTGAGAGCAATTGCAGGGAGTTGGGACACATGGAGGACAAGCTAAAAGGGAAAAATTGGAAAAAACGAATTTTGAAATTATTTGTTAGAAAACCAGTTGCATTTGCAGGCGAAGAGGGTGGACCTAAATTAAAAGGCAGATATGTTTGAAACCATTAAATACCGGAAGGAATCGGTGGAGTTGGAACACCAGATGGGCTTCCTGGGAAGGGAATTTACAGATGAAATTTTGAAAAGATATGGAGAGTAATCAGATACCGTATGGGTAAGGCGGCTGTGGAAATCCAGGAGGGGCTCCTAAAATCGAGTTAAAAATAATTTTAAAAAAATTATTTAAAAAAAACCATAGGGATAAGGTGGCTGCGGAAATCCTCCTGGAACTTGAGGTTGCGGAAAACCAGTAGGCGGAAGACCTGAAAATAATTTAAATGTTATGTATTGTTTTATGAAAATACGAAAACCAGGTGGGTAAGGTGGCGGGGCTGGACCGGGGCCTGAATTTTTAAAAAATTTTAATTTTTAAATATAATTTACCAGTCCGATAGATACCCTCAGGAGGCGTACAGGGTTGAGGCGGTGGAGGGCATATGGCTAAACTTTTTGATATAAAATAAATGTCAAAATTTTCATTTTACTTGTGGACTTTGGGGGAGAGGTAGGGTACGATGGCCATTGTGGAGGTCCGGTACGGTAATTGGCAGATACTTCAAGAGAAAAAAATATATAAAAAAATATTTGAGAGGCAGAAAACGAACCATTGAACAAAGTGGCGAAAAATGTGAGGAAAAACCAACAAAATAAATTTATTTCCATTTTTGCTAAAAAAAACATTAATTCATTTAAAAATTGAGTGATTCTTAATCCATATCAATTATAAATACAAAAAAAAACCCAAAAAGGTCGATGAGGCCATGGACAAAGTGTGTGATACCATTTATAGAGTGTTAAGGTACATTACATAATAAATGAGATATGATAATTCAGCATTTTTATATAATGTTTGGTATATTTAACTTCGTAATTCTCTACAGTAATTTATTACAAAGCTTTATCACCTACAAAGCTGGAATAAATTGCTATGATCTTTCTAAAATGAAAGGTATTATTCTTGGCTCAAACCTATGCGATGCCGTATTTACATTTATCGTAATCCAAAGGGAAATGAAGGCCCAAAATTGGGATTTGCTGATTTTTATGCTTACATTGGTCATAGTCATAATTTATGTTATGACTATTTTGATTAATTTTCGCTCCGTTCCCTCACCTTTTGTGTGTCATAGTCTCGATTTTCCATGTTAAATTATTATTTTTGGGTTTTGAAACCAAAATGCTCATCCACCTCGACTCAATTTCTGTAGAGCATTCTTCACTTGGCCATTTGATTGAAAAATGCTTGTTCGCTGATTAAATTTTTTATAACTATTAACGAACGAACAAGCAATCTGATTCCTGGCCTAAATAGGTTTCAATTTTTTAATTTCAATTTTTCAATTTAAGTGTCGATTTCGTTAAAAATAAATCAGGACTATTGACAGTATTTTCGGATGGGTGGGTCTGAATGTTTGGTTAGATGCGGCCTGTTAAATTTACGGTTTTTAGACTCTTCTTCAATTCTTTTTGCTTCATTTAGGGACTATCAGAGAAAATTCAGAGAAAATTTTGCACTTTAGTATAAAATGAAAAATATAACCATAATCAGTAGAGAAATTTGATAAATAAAAATCAGTGATTATAGAACATTGGTTTTGGGAATGATCATGTTTCGGATTAAAATATTTTTGAAAAAACTAGTCTCGGGAACCCTATATCTCAGCTAAAATGGAAGCATGATTGACCAAAGTCATTTAATATTAAGGAGGAAGTGGGAATGTTTCCTACACGTTATTTGGGATTTTTGAGATTTTGAGCGATTTTCGTCGATTCTTGCTTCCTTGGAGATTTTTTGTAACTTTTTGCCAACCTTACTGTTAATATTTTTATGAGAAATAGTGTGCAATAGGATGAAGGCAGTCAGACTATCATGGTGTGAAGAAATAGTACTTTATTTTCCTCCATCCTCTCACCTCCAGCCGTTTCCCATCGAATAATCTTTCCCCTACTTATGCTCTCCTATATATATCGCCACTATTCGCGGTCGCTCGTGCGGTCATCGCCTGTGCCGTGTCCTGCCTCCCCGGGCCAGTGTGGTCATCCCTTCCCCAATCCTTGCCGTGCACGGCCAATATCATGGACCAATCAGGGCTGGTCATGGGCCGGCCCGGAGGCGGGCCGGGCCTAGGTGTCTCCGGGCCCGGGCCGGGCCTGATTTCGTCCGGGCCGGGCCGGCCCGGAAAGGCCCGGCTGAGGAAAAATTTTCTGACCGCACTCCTAAAAGATTAAATTTTTTTAATAAAAAATGAAATGAAATTTTAAAAAATTATTAAAAAAAATTTATTAANCTCCTATATATATCGCCACTATTCGCGGTCGCTCGTGCGGTCATCGCCTGTGCCGTGTCCTGCCTCCCCGGGCCAGTGTGGTCATCCCTTCCCCAATCCTTGCCGTGCACGGCCAATATCATGGACCAATCAGGGCTGGGCATGGGCCGGCCCGGAGGCGGGCCGGCCCGGGCCGGGCCTGATTTCGTCCGGGCCGGGCCGGCCCGGAAAGGCTCGGCTGAGGAAAAATTTTCTGACCGCACTCCTAAAAGATTAAATTTTTTTAATAAAAAATGAAATGAAATTTTAAAAAATTATTAAAAAATTTTTATTAATAAAATAATTTTCAAATTTAAATTCAAAATAAAAATTTGCAAATTTTTCAAATTTATCGGACACCCATAGGAGATGATTTTTTATGATTTTTTAAAGAAAGTTAAAGTAAACTAGGTGTTTTCAGTGGGAAATTTATTGGATAATTTAGCCGAAAATATTTTATCTATTTATTGATTTTTTAAAATTCACTTAAAAAATTTTGAAAAATTTTTTGGCGATTAAAATTTTCTTAAGATGATAGAATGAATGAATGAAAATTCGGATTTGTAATCCTTGATGGTTTTTATTTTTTATTTGTTCAAAAATATGACTTTTAAAAATAGGTAAAAAATTTTGACAAAAATTTTTTTGGAAATTTTTGGAAAATTTAAAAATTTTAGAAAAAATTTGGTAAAATTTTTTTCTTCCGGGCCTCTCCGGGCCGGGCCAGGCCGGGCCGGGCCTGGTAGTCGTACGGGCCGGGCCGGGCTTTTTTTGTTGAGCTCCGGGCCGGGCCGGTCTGGAGCAGGCCCGTGCCCAGCTCTGGGACCAATGGCATAGTCCATCGTCCACTGCATGCTCCCCAGCGGGACTTGCCAATTTTGCAGTCAAATGACTTGCATCCCTCACCATACACCATACGCACAATGATCGGAATTCGGAGCCCATTGAGAAGAGCCTTCTCATCAGCCTAAAAAGGCCGATTCTTGTTCTACCTGAAAATGGTCATCCCAACAGGAGTTCGCAGTTGTACAACGGTTGGAATCGGCTTGAGCAAGGACCGCAAATTTTTTTTTCATTTTGCTTAGATATGAAAAGTGAGCGCACTCCCATCGATCTTGAGAATTGAAATTAATCATAAATTTCATCATCTATTTCTTTTTTGTTCTGATAGAAAAATTGCCGTTACCTCCAAATGTCCAATGGATTAAAATTATTCGCACCACCTCTGGGCCCCTCGTATTTCGAAATCTTACCGTCAAAAAGCTCGTACTTCGCATTCATACCTCGTAGTTCTTCGTATTTCTTAAGAAATATTTCTATTTAAAGGTAAAGGTATTTTCTGTTGGAGAATTTCTCTGAAAAGTAGTTCCCGAGAGAAAAATTTTGAAAATTAGTCCCTCTTTAAAGAATCTAAGAATTTCAAGGCCCAAAATTGGGTCTTACTTCGTATCCATACTTCACTTTTTGATCCCACGTACTCGAGTACAAGTACGAAGTAAGAGGGGGTCGTAACCTGCAGCAGAGAGGGAAATGTCCCCCCCCCCCCAAATGCCAAGACCAAAAAAAATCAACAGGGTCCTCCGCTCTCCCTGTTAAAAATTTTTAGGGTTTTTTTTTGAAAATTTTGAAGAAAAAGGACAGATTTTCTTTAAAATCATCAAAATTTTTCAAATTTTCTCCGGCGGTCCCTATCCCTTACTCCCCCACCCCGATAATTTTTTCTGGTAACGCCCCTGAGTACGAGTTCCGATTCGAGCACTGCCCTCCCAACTTACATAATTTATGGATAGGGACCGCTGTTATTGAACATTTCGTCCATTGGACTTATTAATTAGTAGAGCACGGATTTCTAGGTTATTTCTAGCATATTGGACGGATTTCTAGCATATTTGGCCATAGTTTATGGCCAAATATGCATAAAAAACATGTTCCTAAAGTTGTTTGGACCATTTTCGAGCGAGTTTTTGTCACCCATTTTTACCTATTTTTAGGTTTTAGCACCTAAAAATTTTTTAGCACCTATTTTGGGTTTTGCCACCTATTTTCCACCTATTTTGGCATTTTTAGTCAAATTTTCTAGAAAAAATCGGCAAAATTTTGAAGATTTTCGAAAATTTTTCAAGAGAAAAGTGAAGATTTTCGAAAAACTTCCCTTTTTCAAAACTTTCGCCGGCACCAGTTAAATTCTAAATACATTGGTCTAAAATGCGAAAATGCCAATTTTCTCCCTCGTCCGCCGGAACCTCTAATCAGTGGAATTTTGCATAAAACATTAAAAATTGATTAGTTTTTTTATAGAAAATGGTCTAAAACTTAGCTTCTTTCTTCCGACATCCCTCTTAACACTAAAATTTCTTAATAAAATGCAAAATTGACCAATTTCTTTAAAAAATGATAAAAAAAAAACAAAATTTTCTTCTAATTGATTTTTTGCTCGCCGGTGACCCCCTCAACCTCTCTTTCGGGAATTTTTCTTGGTTAGATAGCTCTTTGCCCACACTCGAAAAACTCTAACTGTATCTTGTTTGCATCTAAAAACCGACAATACTATTAAATATAGGTACATAAATTACGATGTTAGGTGGTGAAATAAAAAATTTTGTTACATAAATCGCCGATTTTTTAGTACCTATTTTACATTTTTTAGCACCTATTTTGTACTTTTTTGGCACCTATTATAGTACCTATTTTGATGGTAGTTAGCACCTAAAAATCCGCTATTAATTAGTGTGGATCCGAGGAAAAATTTGCATTGTACACGTATGATTATTTTTTTAATCACTGTGATTGCTTCCTTTCCTGTCATCTTCATCTCTGTATTCTAACAATGAGTTCCGCGATAGACCTCCAACCAAGACCGGGCCCGGACCAAGAAAAACCAAGGCCTTGGTCCCGGTCCTTAGTATTTTGGACTGACCAAGAATTTTCCGTACCAAGAAATTTCTTGGTATTCTTGGTCCGGGCCCGGTCTTGGTCGACTCTCAACCCCGGTCCTTGGTCCCGGTCCCGGTCATTTTGACCAAGAATGACCAAGGCCTAGAAATTTCCGTTCAATGAGAATGAGAAATTGTAAATTGAATTTGGCAAAATGTATGTATTGATAAAAAATTTAAATCAAAAGTCCGACAGACAGAAGACCGACATAAAAAAGACCGACGCATATGAAAGACCGACAGACGAAAGACCGACACTTTTTAAAATTTTTCTTTTTTAAATTCTAGGCCTGAATTTTTCTAAAATTCCAAGGCTTATGAATTTTTTTTTGAAAAACTTAGGCTAGGCCCCAAATTCTAAAACAAGGTCTAAGAAAATTATGAGGTCTATTGAAAATTTTTTTATTAATCTACCTTTCGAAAAATTTTCATAAAAACTACCTATATTACCAGCTTGTGATTTTTAAGTCACAAACGCGCAGACGCCTAGTTTTTCAAAAAAAAACTCATAAGCCTTGGGTTCAAAAAACGATTTTGCTTGGGTTTTCTTAGCCTTTTTTGAAAAAAATCAGGCCTAGAATTTAAAAAAGAAAAATTTTAAAAAGTGTCTGTTTTTTGTCTATTGGTCTTTTGTATGTGTCGGTCTTCTGTCTGTCGGTCTTTTGGGTGTCGGTCTTTTGCCACCGCGCCATTCCCCCTACTCGCTTCGATCGGGTACTTGTCCGGTTTAGGTCCACATTTTGACCCCCCAAAATTTCGGATTTTTTTTCGTTTTTTATTGAAAATATGACTTCCCCCAGGTAATTTTTGAGGCTGAACCCGATTATGACGTCCATTTTGAAGTAATGCGTCATCGGACGTCACTTTTTGAGGCTGACGCCAAAAAATTTAGTACCCGCAAAGGTCGCATGCGGAACCCGCAAAAATATGTGTATGACGCCTTGTAAAATTTTAACGTCGAAAAGTGACGTCAGATGACGCATTTAGTCAAAAAGGACGTCAGAATCGGAATCAGCGTCTAAAATTACCTATGGGAAGTCATTTTTAAGCCATTTAGTTTTTTGGCTCTTTTGACTTCATCGTCAAAAAGTGACGTCAGATGACGCATTACGTCAAAATGGACGTCATAATCGGATTCAGCGTCAAAAATTACCCCATGGAAGTCATTTGTTCAATAAAAACATTGAAAAAAAATTTCGAAAAAATTTTTTTTGGTGAAGGGGAGGGGCAAAATGTGGACCTAAACCGGACAAGTACCGATCGCGATGCCTCTGAGTCTGTTTAGCGTCGCACGTGACATTTGCCATTATATGTAGAAGAGGAAGCTTATTACCGGAAACAATTAATAAACTCCTTTTCCTCAATCGTGCAATCAAAGAATTGAATTATCGATACTGATTATTTATTCATTTATTATTAAATCATTTTTCAACATTTTATCATTCATTTTGCAAGATTGATTTGTTGATTACAGCAAATTTTTTATTTTTTTCCGAATTTTTCTTGCTCAAAAATTTTTTCTTGGTCCTTGGTCCGGGCCTTGGTCCTTGGTGACCAAGAATTTTCTTGGTATTCTTGGTCCGGGCCCGGTCTTGGTCGACTCCCAACCCCGGTCCTTGGTCCCGGTCCTTGGTACCTCCAATTTTTGGAGGTCTATTCCGCGATTTGTTTTATAAGAGAATTGACCATTCTTTTGAAAAAATATCGTTTGGCGCCATCGATGGTGTGTAAAATTCTGCTAAAACTATCTTCATGTCGATGATCTATAAAATCTACATTCCCTTTATAAAATATAGTTTTATTTTATCGTTCCCTACATCTGTCGCATAATAAAAATAATAACAAGAATTTTTGTATTTAAAAGAGATTTTTTGCTAATTTTATTTTAAAAAAAATCGACCCACAACACTTTGTTTTTTTTGTGTAAGATTTTTGTAATTTTTATGTTGTTATTCCGAGTTTTAAGTATTTAAATGAGCGCATTCCCGCATTCCAACAGATGATTCTTCACTTTCCTGCCTATTCCTACATCGACGAGCAACATCCGTCTTCACTTTGCTTTCCTGTTCCGTCTGCCGTGCCATCATCGATTCTGTCGAGCGGGTTCAGCACATCGGTTCCCATCCATTTGGTCAGTTACCAACTTTTCTTGAAATTTCGCTGATTTTCTTTTTTAGGAATTCCAAGGTTCTGCTGCTGTTCACCTATTCTTCATTCATGATGGACTCCGTCAGCAATGATTTTGAGCACGTCGACAGCTTCGACCTTCACGACCGCTACAAGCGCAGCATTGAGAAACGTACCAGCCACAATTTTTGGCTTATCCCTGTCATCATCGTTGGCCTTCTGGTAATCGCTTCTGCTGGCGGCATCGGAGCTTATTTGAAGTACAAGAAGAGTCAAAGGAAGAGGCAAATGAAGTTGTACAAAATGGCGGTCAAAAATGAACAAAAACACTACAAATACGATCAGCAACACCAACCAGTTGCAACAGCCGCAGTCGATGCAGAGCGGATCAATGGTGTCAATGTCAGCTCAGCAGGTGTGGGATGGAAAGAGTTTGTCTGATCTCGAAAAAACCTTAATTTTTTGCAGGGCTACCCGGTACAACAGCCAATTTACCCGTCCTACTCGTACAACAAGAAGCAGAATAAGAAGGCCAAAAAGATGGCAAAAAAGATGGGAAAACATCAACCCTACCAGCCATTTGCTGTCGGACCTATTCCACCAGTGCAAGTAAGTGGAAAAAGTTTAGGTCTAACAATAAATGTGATTTAATTTTCTTAGGGCTACCAAATGCAAATGCCACCACCACCACCTCCTCTTCCTGCAGCGTATCCAAATATGGCTCCTCAAATGCCTTACCCGCTGAGCATGGCGCCTCAACCTCAATCGCCATATCCACCCGATTCTGGTTTGCCAACAGGGTGAGTTACGGGATTGAAATATCGATTCAAAAATTTTTTTTTGATTACAGTATGCCGATGCAAAGTCCAGCAGGTTGGAATGACAATGCGCTACAGCCGAGTCCGCAGCCAAACATTCTGTTTGACCCGGGCCAGGGAGGATCAGGGTCAGTAAGTGGCTGGGTTAAACCCCCGATTAAGGATCGATACAAATCGAATTTCCTTCCACCGTTAAAATTCGGGGATCTATACTTGATTTGAACCCTTCGATTTTTAATGGCAATAGAATTATTCGAATCCAACCCCTTTCCCCGATTTCAGGAGTAACCCAGATATGCGACTTAACATCAACTTGTCGGACAGAGGCAGTCGGAGATCGCGCCGTAGTGGCAGTAGATGAGCGAATGGAGGAGCGAAAGATAATTGTGACTAGGGTAGGACAAGATCGGTTAACCGAACCGAAACCGAAAACCGGGTTTTTTGGGCCAAAAACCGAAAACCGGGGTGCCGAAAACCGGTAAAACCGAAAACCGAGGGTCCAAACCGGTCGGTTTTCGGTTTTGACATACACCCCTAAGAAATGGATTTTTTGTAAAATTTTTTGAAAATGCACCCCCAAAGATACCATTTTGGATCCAACATTAAAGGGATTTTGGTGGAGTTTGAACCAAAGAGACCATAGCTCAGTGGGAACAATGCAGGTTCACTGATGATGAGGACGCAGGTTCTACTCCGCACCACTTTTATATTCAAAAATCATCTTTTAATTTTTCACTCATTTTTTGATTATTTTAATTTTTTTGAATAAAATAATACATTACAAATAACTAAAACCATCAAAAAAGCAAATTTTTCTTTAGAATTGATGACAAATTCTTTAATTTTCGAAGAAAAAATTCAGAAATGGACATAAAAATTGATCAATTTTTTAATAGAAAAATGTTCTTAATTTTCAAAAATTTCTCCGGCGGCCCCTATCGGGACCGCCGCCATCTCCCACAGTGAAACTTCCTAAACCAAAAAATGAGGAGAAACCATATGATGATGGTGAAAAAAGTAAAATTTGACATTTATGATATTTGAAAAAAAATTTTGAAGAAAAAATTTATCTGAAAAAAAGGGTGCTGGGTCTTTAAAAAAAAGGGCCCAATGCGGCCAGTCTGTACGAAAACTTTTTTGTTAGACCAGTTAGACCAAAAGTATAAAAGGCAAAATTGTGTAGAATTTTATGCTGATTCGAATGGTATAAAAATTATTTCGAAATTCGAACAAAAAGTTCGAAATTTTCCCGAAATACCGAAAATTAGGGTTTTTAGGGGATTTTTCGAACTTTTTGTTCGAATTTCGAAATAATTTTTATACCATTCGAATCAGCATAAAATTCTGAACAATTTTACCTTTTATACTTTTGGTCTAACTGGTCTAACAAAAAAGTTNTTCAAAATTTTCTCCGAGGCCCCTGTTGGGTCCGCAGGCACCTCTTAATTCTAAATTTTTCCGTAAATTGGTGTTAACTGTTAACTAGTAAAATAAATTGCCTATTCTTTAATAAATGCTTAAATTTCTTTATAAATTTTTCGATAAATTTTTCGATTTTGGATTTTGTTTTTTTGGAAAATTACCAATTAGCAAAAACCGATAAAACCGAAACCGAAAACCGGGGGTCCGACGAAAACCGAAACCGAAAACCGGGGTCACCAAAACCGGTCAAACCGAAAACCGGGGGTACCGGTTTAAAACCGGTCTTGTCCTACCCTAATTGTGACCATTGATGGGAGTGATTGTAATGTACCATATTGTATTGTATTTACCTATTCTGCCTGCCGGTACCCAAGTTCTGTATGGATCTATAGGAAAGAAACCCCTCACTTTATTGTGTATGTCTATTCCTCAATTTCTTTCATTGTATGTACATATATTGGATTGTTTAGAATGATGTGATTAATGAGCGATTGAAAATATTTTCGGCACTCCTTACGCTCGTTAATACATTTTTCTTAAAATACAATTTATTTGAAAGATATAATTTATTAAATTACAAAATATTTAAGATTTCAAATCGTGTTTTATAAATGAAATTGCTTTATTTTAAATGAATTATGAAATAAAAATAAACGTTAACAATATCAATTGGTTATTTTCGTACACAAAATCCTATGGTATATTGGAGCATTCAACACAGTAGAGAACGCCTTAAAACGAATTTTATTTAAAAAAGTAAACATTGTTTCTTACTGGCTCCATTTCCCCAGCCCTGGCGTTTAGTGTGACTAAAAATGAATTTAAAAACAAAAATATTAATAAAAATAAAATTTATACAATTATAACACATATATCTACATAACATACCCTAACATTAAACAAAAAAGTTTAGTAAATTAAATGACTAATTTATTATGTACTTGACGTGGCTGGCAGCAGGATCCTTGCCCATTATGGGGAGTGCTTCATTCATTGCAATAATTAGTACGATGAGTACAAAAAACAGAATTGTCAGGGGAATCCGCATTTTTATTCGGGGTAAATTGTCTTCAACGAGGTTTAATTTTAAAAAAAATCTTTTGATTATGAAACAATGAAAAGGAGCGGGCGAAGAGATGGTTCGAATGGCAGCACTAATTTACACCCATTTATGTGGTGGTTACTAGAGTAGTCCACGGTCGGTTAACCGAACCGAAACCGTAACCGAAAACCGGCCTTTTTGGCCACAAAACCGAAACCGAAAACCAGGGGTCCCAAAACCGGCCTAACCGAAAACCGGGACCCCAAAACCGCCGGTTTTCGGTTTTGAAAATACACCCCTAAAGATGCCCTTTTGGACCCAACACTTAAGAGAATTTGGTTGGACTATTGACAGAAGTGGCCATGGTTCAGTGGAAAAGATGCAGGTTTATCATCGGTGAGGGCAGAGGTTCAATTCTCCACAGTGTCTCGATTTTTTTTCGTTCATTTTTTAAATCTTTAGGAATAAAAAAAAACAAAATTAAATAAATTAAAAATTTTTCTAAAGAAATGATGATAAATTCTTGAATTTTCAAACCAAAGTTCTACTAGTAAAAAAGAACATAAAACTAATCATTTTTAAAAGAAAAGTCGAAAATTTCAAAATCAGCATCCCTGTCGCTGTCGAGACCGCCGGCATCTCCCACAAGATTTTTCAAAAATATCATTAAAAATGAGAAATTTCTTAAGAAAAATAAGTTAAAATTTCAAAATTTTCTCTGGCGGCCCCTATCGGGACCGCCGGCACCTCCCACATTGAAATTTTCTCAAATAAAAATTTGGAAAAATCAGATTTTTTTGCCCATCTCCGTCCCCGATTTTTGCCAAATCCCACTCCAGGCTCAATCATGCTATGACCTAATTTGGATATTAAAATTCGTCCTTTCTTTCGGCATTTTACCTTAGGAAAAAAGGTCTATTTTTCAAATTTTCCTCCGGGTTATATTAAGGCCCTCTATTGAATCTCGCGCATTTTAGAAACTTTCCACTGAATTAGATACAGAAGAAAAGGCATAGATGAAGAATGCGGATGATTCATTTCTATAAGAATTCTTTTTTATGAAGTTATTAAATATATATTTTTTTATTGATTTTGTCAACTTTATGAATTTTTATTGATTTTTTTGTCAAATTTCTGAATTTTTATTGACTTTTTGTCAAATTTCTACAAAACCGATAACCGGGCGGTTAACCGGGGGTAGGGCCAAAACCGAAACCGAAAACCGGGGGTCACAAAACCGGCCTAACCGAAAACCGGGGGTACCGGTTTTAAACCGGTCATGGACTACCCTAGTGGTTACAATTGGACCTCAAAATTCGGTTGTTTTCAATAACAATTCCCCGGTCACAAGGGATATATGTAATAACGCGCAACTCTTTTTTGTTGACAGATCCAACACTTATCCCCCGCCCAAAAAATAATTAGGACCATTTTTGGATGATCAAAAATTACTTATTGCATAATGAGCGGAGAAGACTCTGGTGTTTCATTTTTCAATTGTTTGATGGAATGATCGGTTTACAACAATAATTTTTATTCCATGGAGAATGCAGTGATGATCTTTGATGATCATAAAAGTATAACTGGAGCGAATTGATTGGATGAGCAGAAAAATGGTTTTTTCAAAAATAAAAATTTAAAAAAGAATTCGAGATTAAAAAGATTTTCGCCCGTAATTCCTCAATAAAATAAAAGCACTCTCATCAATCGCAATCCGGATGACCGCAACACAACACGCAGTAGGCGCGTCCTCGAAAACAGCGCGCAACACCGCGTTCGCCACGGCACGCATTGCACATGAATTGGAAGGTGATCTTGCCGATCATCCCGCGGGTCGTGTCCACATCGTGAAAAGTGACCTATGAAGAAAATACTAGTATTTTCGTTAAATATAATTCATAATCATTCATAATCGAAACATTAAAAGTGTGGAAAAATTTTATGTCATGAAAGTTTATTAGGTAAAAAGTACCAACCAATACCCAACCCTTTCCTCCCATCTTTTACCATATTGCCTTGTGCACATGCATTGATGACCATCCCGGAGTAGTGGGACACCACTGCGGCACCCGATCCATTAGCACCTCTACCATAAGAATAGCTCTGGAAAAAAAATTTAAATTGAATTTATTTTGATAAATTATTATAATTTTATATAAATATGGGGGTCTTCAAAATCCTTTGTATTTTTTTTTCTAAAATTATTGTTGAAAAAAAAAGTTATTTTTTCCTTCTAAATTTATTACTTGGGTAAAATATTGCAAATTTTCGATTTATTTAATATTAAATAATTTTAAAGACAAGTTTATTTTAAACAAATAATTATTGCTACTTGCTGATTGACGGGTATCACATCTTCGCCGTCCTCATCCTCCTCCGTTTCCCGTTTGTAAGTTTGCAAAGCCATGGATGTTGACGACTGTTGTTGATGGGATTGCGACGATCTGCGAGAGGAAGAGGACGCAGCGGAGCGGACAATGTAGCGAGCGGAAGCGGAGGACGAAGCGGAAGAGGCACTCAACTCGAAGGGCGGATGGCGAGCGGATGAGGGAGTTGAGGGAGCCGGAACGCGCGGAGAGGAACGGCTGAGCGGACCAGTTGCGGAAGACTAAAATATTTGAAACCAAGAGTGTAGTCAACCCCACCCCAAAATGCCAAGTCAGAAAGATTTCATAAGGGTACCCCTATTGATTTTGTTCAAATTTTCAAAAAAAAAATACGCCAACCACTATTTTAAAAGAAATGGATCTAAAAATATCAAATCTTTTAAGCAAAAAAATTTGTTTTTTCCTTAAGAAAAAGGCCTAAAACCCCGAACGGGCCGCTAAAAAGGGTTGAAAAAAGGGCACTAGTTTAAAGGATATAATTTTGAAATTAGGTACCCCAGACCCCCCAAGAAATGTATCCACTTTCCTCAAACCCAAGCAAAAAACAATAAAATATATCGAAATAAGCTGCATTTTATATAAATTTCCTAAAAATTTTGGAAAAAATTCACTAATACTTGGGTGGTCTAGGGTACCTAATTTCAAAATTATACTCCTTTAAACTAGTGCCGAAAAAAGTCGTTCGTAAAATTTAATTCATAACAGCTAAATTTCTGAAACAAAAACTAATTAAAAATATTCTTAATAAAAGTATCAATTTTTCATGAAGGATTTTAATACTAGTATATACTTATTACTATTATTTGACAGTCCTTGAAGGTGGATTTATTTTTATTTAATCGAATATTTTCAAGAAAAATCAACTCACTCGTGACGATAAACGTGTTTTTGAGAATGTTTCCTTTGAATGCTTTTTCTTGTGATTCAACATCGTGGTTTGCCAACGAAATTTTTCGCCACAATAATCACATACATAGGGACGCTCATCTGTATTGAACCAAAATTTATTTTAAAAAATTGATAATAAATTTAAAAATTATGGTTGCGAATGTCTAAAATATTCATTCCTTAAATCGAATTAAGCTGAAGCTGATAAACTGCTCACCAGTATGAATTCGTTCATGGGTTTTTACACTTGCTTTCTGCTTGGATCGATAATCACAGAAACTGAAAACAAAATTGTAATTATCAAAAATTAAAAAAATACAATTTTGAAAGTATTGACATATATAGTAGGATATCCTTACCAATTGGGGTCCCGAAATTAAAAATTATCTTCCCTTTAAAAGAATTCATTCCGGGGGGTTTTTTAGGGCGCATAACAGGAATCTGATCTCCGTTGTGTCATATATTGCAATATTAGACATGTTTAAAACATCCCTTACCAAGATTATCAAGATTTTTTCATCAATTAAAATTCCAATTTTTAGCTTTCAAACGAATAATAATGGTCTTTTTAACACTTATTTCAAATTTAATTTTTCCAAAATTTCTTGGTAAGATTGATCAATTTTGTTTGAGCTTGATATTTGTCCATTTATTTCGTGCTTTTACCAGTCCAATTATTAGTCAAATTAGCAGTTTTTTAAATCTTGGTAATCTTGTCTTATCTTGGTAATCATGTCTTAAACATATCTAACGATGTACTATATGACGAAAGGGAGTTTAGATTCGTGTTCAGCGCACCAGAAAACCCACAGAATGAATGTTTTAAAGGAATAATAATTTTGAGGACTCCGATTGGTAAGGATTGCCTAGGACCGTAAAGCCTTATAGTTTATAGCTATATACTGCTGATATTTTAATAAATTTTTATCTTCATCCTAAAAAGAATTGACAATTCACGATTTAAATACTAAAGAGAATTTTATAAGTTCATGAAATTAAAGCTAGTTTGACAAGGCAATTATCATTCAAAAAAAAAATTTCTTAAAAAAGGGATGCTCTGTATTTACGCTTAATCTTATAAAAATATGTGATTTTATCCTATTCAATATAATCAGGACCGGCGCCAGGGGGGGCTGAAGCCCTCCCCCGTAAGCCCCTGGAAAAATAAAAAAATTGGCCAATTTTCATGAGAAAAAGGGCCAAATTTTCAAAAATCCTGGCGCCGGCCCTGAATATAATCATATATAATTTAAATCAAACATGTATTGTAAAAGGTGCAATATTTGTTTGATAAAAATTTTATTGGAAATAATGCATTTTCATTTTTTAATATTATTTTTTTAATTCAACCACCTGCACTGGTAATATTGCAGCATTCCACTTGGCTTCTTCTTTTGTGCACTTTTGTAGGCGCGTCGATGCATCCGGCTCTGATGCAGTTTGAGGCCAAAGGGCGAAATACAAATTTTGTCGCAGATATTGCAGGCGAAGAAGCCTTTTTGGGAATTGCTTTGCTCGAGTTCGACAATACCCTGACAATTTTCCTCGTGTAAATCAAGCTAAATAACAAGAAAAAATTGATTTTTTTATTCGATCATTATTGCAATTATTTATTGCTTCAAGTTACTAGTATCAGGGCCGTAACCAAA
>LDKF01002495.1:19547-36508 GCA_001026735.1 Rotylenchulus reniformis | reverse complement strand
TTCCGTCGCTGGAATGTTAGAGCAGCACCGCCCAATTTTCAAGTGCCTTATCAACCTCCGCCTCCGGGCACTCCGGTCACTCCCTGTTGGTATTTCCTTCGGAAAATGGAAGAATCCAAACTCGCATTTGCTCCTCCGCCCAACCTCAGCGCGCCGCCTCCCAAAATCCCCACGATGCCCCATTTAAGCGTGCCACCACCGGCATTTGGCCCATCCGCCATGCCACCACCCTTTATCCCTTTTCCTGGCCACCATATGATTTCGCAACCCAACTTCAGTATTCCTCCACCAACAATGTTCAAGAGACAATGATTTTTTATTACGATATTTTCCCCTTAATTGATTTGCCAATCTCATTCACCGCGCGGATCGTAAATGTTTAAAGATCTCTCATGAGATTTATGATTACGAGAGTTATTAGAATTTGATAAACGTGCTACAATTTTATGGCACATCAAAAGCTATAATATTACATTTATAATTACTTTGGCCCATTTCCAAATATCATTGTTTTACCATTTTCCTTTATTTCTGTCAATTAATTTTTCTTTTTTATTGAACATTAAAATTTTGCAAATGTTATTCGCGAATTTCTTATAAATTCAGCGTTAATTTCATTTACATTCGACCTCGAGATACAATTATTAAATTTGCCAATAATTGTTTAATCATGGCTTCTTCTAAAGCTTTTTGTAACGTTCGATATGGCACTCGATTCGACTTCAGTACATCAAAAAACAGTAAGCATTTTTTATATTGGTAGACTATTTGGCTATTTTACAGTAAGGCGGCATTTCCCACTAGCCGATCGGTACAAATTGGTCGAAGTTGATATCGAAAATTTGGATGCGGTGCCACCACATCCTTTTCATAATATGCATCCATTTGTAAATAATATGAAAGAAAAATAAATAAAAATATTTTTAGAATATGGACAGAATGGCTATGCATGAAACATCAATTAACAGTGGCTTTCCTTCGTTCAGTGTAATAAATGGTTGTGCCAGTCCGAAGAAATTACTTTATGCATGGCAACAGGGACAAATACAGACCTTGGGTTATGCTGAATTCAAAAAACAAAATAGAGGTGAGTTTCGTTTTGCTAATTCATCTTTGTTAACTTATAACAAATAATTGCCTTAATTTAATGCATTTTTTCCAGTTTAATTCACTTGTTAAGAGCGAATGACCACAAGCATTTCATTGCATTTGTTGATTAAAAATTTGTTGACTGATCTAATTAAACATGGAAAAGTAACCAAAACCGAAAAGCAAATATTTGAAGAGGTAACTAGAAAATGTTAATTTTTTATCAAGTTATATTTAAGAATGAGAATTTGATTGATTCCCTGCGCAGCTTCCTTCCATTCTTCAAATCTCTTCAATTTAGTGCGGAGGATCGATCGAATATTTGTCAAGAAAAAGCTGTCAATAGCTATCATCTATTCTACAAAGGCCGTTTTGATGCAATTATTCCCATAAAGTAAGTAGTGAAATTTTTATGAAAAACTAAGAAAATTTTTTAAGAAATTTTTAATAACTATGAAAAAGCGGCAAAAATTGTTTACCAGGTCGTCCGATAAAAAATCGATGTTTTGTATTCACGAGAACATAACTCTACAAAGAATGATTCAAAAAATCTGAAAACTTGTGAAAAGATACTCCTATGTCTCCTCTACATTTTTGATTTTTAGACCTATTATCATTGCTGTTGAAAATCTCGAGAAAAAAATTCCCGAAGAGGCCCAGATCAAAAATGGCCAAACCGGTTTTTCTGGTTTAAGACCAGGTTTCAGACAATAAATCAGGCTGTTTATAGACCCAGCTTGTAACCCAATGGATGCTTCATCGACTGCAAAAAACCGCATCTTGATTGGTCCACTCTTTGATTTTTTATGAATTATGCAATTTTGGCTTGAAATCGGCTTATCTCGATTTATCTTTTTTTCCAGTGAAAATTCAAGAAAATCTCTTGAGAAAAATGGCTATTTTTTGGTCGATTTTAGAGTTTAAAAAAATCATAAAAAATCAAAGAATGGGCGAATCAAGATGCGATTTTTTGTATTCGATGCAGCACTCAATGGGCTACAATATGGGTCTATAAACAGCCTGATTTCCTGTCTAAAACCTGGTCTTAAACCCGAAAACCGGTTTCGGTATTTTTGACCTAGATCGTTTCGGGAATTTTTTTCTCGAGATTTTCAACAACAATGATAATTGGTCCAAAAAGGAAATATGTTAAAGAGACATAGGAGTATCTTTTCACAAGTTTTTAGATTTTTTGAATCATCCCTTACGGAGTTATGTTCATGTGTATACCAAAACATCGATTTTTTATCGGACGACCTGGTAAAATGTAAATCAAATTTTAATGAATATTTAGTGGTCATTTGACCTGTGTGGATTGGAAGAATGTCAATGTGTATTCCTCCCAGGAAAGTTTGTTCTTTATCTTTTCTGTCGAAATTTTCCGATATTTCCCAATTTAGGACAAAAGCAAATGAATGATGAGAATTTCGGAATCGAACAAGGAAAGATACAACTCGCCGCTTACATTCATGCCATAAATACAGACCCAGCTTTTCCCCACTTACCAAAAGTAAGCATTTCAAAGCAAAATTATTAGATTTATCGATTCTTTAGATTAAGCATGGAGCAATAGTCCAGATATTCCAATCTGGGCGTGAAGCAAGGCTTATTTTCATGGAGGAGGAAGAGCTAACTGTAAGCACAGTAATAGTCCAATTCCAATTTATCCTGCTCTATTTTTTCAGCATTATTTTCAACTGTTTTTGGGACGCATCAACGCATTTTGGTGGGGGATGGAAAACAGAACTCCCTTGACGATAGCTTCTGAAGCACTAATTGATTTCGTATACACGGGTCATATCGAGTCACAACAGAATGTGAAAATATCTCAAATTCAATAAAAATGTGTCTTTCATCAAATCATATTTGTTTGTTTTCACCTAAAATTTTATCATGGGTTTAAGATGCAATACTTAACTAATAAAATAGAAATCGGCCGCTGACGATCGATCGAGATATTTTAAAATTGCGTTTAATGGGGTAATAATTACCAGGTCGTACCATAATTAACGTCGCTTTTTGATATAATGAATTTTTGAACTTTCTATAAAAGTTCAAAAAGTGTCTATTAAACTAACTAGCGCCTGGAATTAATTAATATGGGATTGTCTACACCAGAGGCCGTAGGAAAAGAAAGAGGGGGAATTCCCCCAAAAAATATGGGGGAGAAAAAAGTAGGGGAATTCCTCCAGATTTTCGGGGATCCACCGTAGGAAATAAGAACTCCCCCTAATTTGCCATTTTCCCCTAAATTTCCAAAAAACGAGGGGAATTCTTAAAAAGAGGGGGAAATTAAAAAAAAAGGAGGGAGAAGGGCAATTGTCGTCTAATTTGGTCATTTTCATCGTTTGTGTTATTTTCATCGCGAAAATGCAAATTATTAGTTAAAAAAATGAAATAACGTTGCTTGATATTCAGAAATAAAATTCCAAAAAATCAATTAATTTTTAAAAATTTTTTATTGATTTTTGAATATCATTTGCATGAATTATTAATAATGTAAAATTATAAATATATTTTTAAAACAATTAAAATATATTTCTTTTATAATTTATCATAAATATACACTCTCGAAAAATGGGGGAAATTATTGCCACCCTAGAAAACAAGGGTGGTAAAAAGTGGGGGAATTCCCCCAAATTTCAGGGGGAAGAATTCGGGGGAGTTTCTTTTCCTATGGAGGGAAAATTTTGGGGGAAAATCCCCGAAAATTTGGGGGAATTCCCCCTAAAATCTGGGGATGTTCTTTTCCTAAGGAAAAGGGGGAGTTCCCCCGAACTTTTGGGGGAATTCCCCCAAAATTTGCGTCTTTTCCTACGGCCTCAGATTAGGACAAGAAGAGAAGAGTTAATCAAAAATTTGGACATGAATAGACCAAAAAATTCACAGAATCTGTTTTCTAATGAGTTTTATAGAGGGACCAAAACCAATTTTGTCATAAGCTTTCGCCAAACAATTTTTTTGTAGAAAAACATACAAAATGAATGTATCTTTCGTCTTTTTAATCAAAATTCTGAAAATCTAGCATTTTCCTTGAAAATCTAGCATTTTCCTTATCTGGTCATACCTTAAAGACAAGGCTTTTCTCATTGGTGTTTTGCTGACAAGTCAGTGACCGGGGCCATTAAGGGACCAAAAATTTTTCTTATAAACAACTTTTTGGAACTATCGCTATTCCATTATGATAGGCCTATATCTGGGCTATAATTCAGTGCAGAATATTTCTGCATGCCGCTTCTTTCTGTCGATCCCGACCTTTTTGTCCTTGATGAATGGATTTTTGGACCATCTCTTAAATTTGATGCTTTTTTGCCTCAAATTGAATTTCTAGACTATTTTAACGTAAAAAAACAAAGGAATTTATCTATTTCAGTGTTTTATTAAGTTTTAGGTTCGCTTCCATGCATATTTTTCAGTTTTTTTAGTTGGATGTGTAAAATGGTCTAAAAATTTTTCTTATGTTAGAACATTTTCAATATCATAACTCCTATTTAAAATGGTCTCACCCAACCAAATACGGTATGGATCGGTAAAAAAAATTAGGAGAATATAATTATATACTTACTTGTTAGTTGATCATGCGTTTTTAATGAAGTTTCAGATTGATAAATAAAAAGCGACGTTAATTATGATACGACCTGGTATTTATTCTCCACTTTCAGAAGCGGAAGCGGGGGATTTTCCGTGCAATGATAATTCAGGGAGCCAGAAAGCGAGGATCCGTTGAAAAAAGTATTTAGCCAGAAAGTGGGAACCGATAGGGAGCAAATTTTTTTTGTCCCTTTTCTGTCAAAAAATAATTTTCTTGAATAAGCGGAGTCGGTTTTGATTTATTCGGAATTTATTAATAAAGCACAAGAAAAAAATGAAATGTAAACGGATCATTTATGTTTATTTGTAAATGATTTGTATTCCAGCCAAACAATCCTTATAAAGAAAAAAATCCTTAAGGGTTGTACCAGTCCAGGAACAATAAAGTGAATGTGAGTACCAAAAGACAGAATATCAGAATAACGCGTCTGTTCGCCTGATTTTTGATTGCTTCTCGAATGAAATCATTGGCTGCTTCCAAATTATCTAGCGTATAAACAGTCCTTGAATGGATGATATCAATATCCTGCTCTTGTTCACTTATCTTAACAAAATGATTGCTTCATTTTTGGATAAATGCCAAACTGATAAATTATTGTTTTTTAACCTAAATGCTTACTTTTTCCGCGAACATATTGTGTAGCCGTTGGATCTCACTCATCTGAGAATCAAGTTTCTGTAGCTCCGAATCAGTTGAATTGAACCGATCAAACAACTTTTGGTTTTCCGCCATCAGTTGGGCTTGTTCATCTTAATTTAATTCTTAATTAATAGTAAGCCTTAATCAGCGAAATCCCACTTCTATTGCTAATTGGTTCATAGACTGTTGTGTTCGCCGATGCTTCGACAGAATTAAAATTCTCCGCCATCCTAACCCTCTGCTTAACAGATTTCGTTGCGATTTTTTGATTTCTTTCTGTTTCGGGTTCCGAGGGATCTAGGTTCAAATCCAAGCTGGCATCCGCCCATCCATCCTCCGCCGTCACATTGTATGTTGGCATATTAGCAGCTTCCTCCACCTTATAAGAACAACCAATAATTTCTGATTTCGGGCATCTTTACCGTAACTCACCATCTCCGGTTCCTCTGCCCCCTCTACAATTTCTTCCGGAAGTTCCGCGTCCTCCCACCCATCCCATTGTTCTGTCTGCTCTTCCTCCTCCTTCTCCACTCTGTTCTCCTTGCCCTCCCCCTCCTCTTCCTCCGTTTCTTTGGCTTCAAAAATTGACTTTTGCCTTCGTTCGTTTTCTTTCAGCTCCTCTTTCATTCGGGCCAGCTTAGCTTCCTGCGCTTTTTCTTCTTTCTGTGCATTTGCAATTCGGACCCCGTACAGCTCCACAAGGCCGGCCAGTCGGCAAATTCTACGGATCTGTCGCGACTTTCGAACATGAATTTCTCTAAGACGGAAAAATTTTTTTATAAGAAATGCTTTGATGTAGTCTTATTTTTTAAAATAATTGGGATGAATTTTGAAAAGATGAAAAATGTGATCAATGGGATCAGTACCTCAATTGTGCAATAATTGTCAGAATATCCTTCAAATAAATGTTCAGCATATTGACAACAGTAACCAGGTGCCTGAATTCGTCATCCCTTCGCAGTGACTTGTCTGAATGGATCTGGGTTTCCAATTCCTTTATCAGCTTTGTGCTTTGTTTAACGGCGAAATCTGAAATGAAATAAAAAAATATGATTGTTATCAAAGTTCTGATTGTGGGCTGCAGGGGTGTTTTACGAGCACCAGCAGTTCAGGGAAGAGGAAGGGGCAACATAAAATTAAAATAGTCTCTCGACAGAAATTCCTTTTCTAATGATTTTTTGAAGCAATTTCTTATTGTAAAATAGCACAGAAAAAGTGAATAAATAGAGGAAAAAGAAATAAACAATCATCATGGAATGTTTACGCGCATAAAATCACAGGGACCAAAATAAAAGTTGATTTCTATGGATTTTTTGCGCTAATTTTAATTTTTTAGGATGTATTTTCGGAACTGATATACAGATTTAAAGTGAATTTTTAATTGCTGAAAGATGTTAAAGTGTTGCACTTCCAAATGGAGAAATTGGTGCATTTCCTAAGGAATTTACTTTTTTTAATCTGAAAAATTAATATGCTACAAGTAATTTCTGGGGGAAGAGTCTGGATTCTCACCATTACCTCACCATTACAATATTTGTATATTTCCCGTTTTCTAACTTTTAACTGACCCATTTCCCTGTCAAATTTCTTCCTGTCCTCGTCCGACATGAATTTCTGTGACCCATAAAGTGAAAATGCATTGCTGCAGAGAATGTACTCCTTCCGCTTGTCAAGCACTAAATCACGCAATTCGGTCACATCGTTCACAATTTGGCGGGCATGCGAACAGTACAGGCTAAAGTTCTTCGAGTTTCTCATCTTTGACGTTTTTGGCTTTTGGTTGTCGGTTGCTTTCAATGAACTTTGCATAAGCTTAATTTCTTCTTGCAATTCATCTTTATCCCTCAAAATCTGAGCGCAAGCACGCAAAAGGGCAGTATTATCCACCAGGGCAATTGTCATATCACAATGCTTCAATAGACATCAAAATTACCAATCGACAATGCTTTTAAATAAAATCGGCCAAAATAAGCGCTGAATCTAATTAAAACCAAGGAGCTTCATAATTTATACGCAATATAAATGTCTTCTACATTGTGCAGGAATGCGTTTTTCGGAGGATAAGGGTTTGTTTGTTTCGAACCGCAAGGGGGTGAATCGACAGATACATGTTAGGTTGTTTTACTCATCGTGTTAGGAGTCAGGGGTGATTTTGCTCAATTAAGAAATGTGTCCATCGTGTTTGTCGAATTCTTCGCTTGTGATAGCCGTTTATTTGGCCCAGATCACGATGATGATGATCAGCAGAATCACGATGGCGCACATTATCACGATCATCTAATGTAGGCAATTTTGGTAATCGTAAACGGATGAATTAATCCTTTTACCTTGATGTTCTTCCACCAATATTTGCGCTTCAAAGTCGCGGCCGATTTCTCAAATTGGGATGCACCCTCCTTAAACAAAGAAATTTATATCAGGGCGTAATGAGCCTAGAATTCAAGAGGCCATGAAGAAAATAGGTAATCAATTCTTAAGGGAAAAATCCGGAATAGAAAAACCTCCCTTTAGAAGCATTTTTTCTTAATAGAAAAATTTATTATAGTGAATTTAAGTTTATAATACAAATAAAAGAAAGGTTGACGGCAAGTGGCGTAGCTAGGGGAGGGGATTCCCCTCTCCAAATGCCAGGACCAAAAAATCAAAGGCAAGGGCGTAGTCAGGGGGCTGATGTGAGGGGCTATACACTCATTGCCACAAAGAATGTCTTTTATCATTTCCTATTGGATTTTTTACAAAAGCGTTTTTTTGTCAGCGATGATTACCACAAAGGACAGAGAAAAAGTGAAAATAGAATGCAAAAAAGAGAGAACACTCACATAAATTCGCTTCAAGTTATAGATTTTTTAAATGGACTGATCACTTTCCGATGGCGATACAGGGCAGATTTTTCGTATTTAGCATGAAATTTTTCCTTAATTTATCGAAGCGATTATTTTAAAATTTCCATGATCAATGTAGTATTTCCCCATTCTCTTTCTATGTTCTCTTAAGACACAGTCAGAGTAAATCATTATGGCGTAAACCAGGGGGCTTTGCCCCCTCTGGTGTGCAATCGCCTTCGCGATTGTTACACTGGGCTAGCATTTTGAACTCCTTTCCCTCCTCTCTGCTTCCTCCCTCCCCCTTATTTTCTTTCTTACCCTTCTTAGCATTTACTTCCTTTCTCTTCCTCTCCTCTTATGTTCTGCTCCTTTTCTTTCTCGTCCTCTACTCTTAATTTCTCACACTTCCTTTCTTTCTTCTCCTCTTTCCTACTTTCCTTATCCTTTCTATTCCTCCTTTCCCTATCGTTTTTATCCATTTCCTTATATTCTGTTTCTTTTTCTCATCTCCTCTTCGTTTCTACATTTCTCCTCCCTTATCCTTTTCCATTTTTTCTCCTCCTCTTCCCTTTCTCCCCTCCTCCCCCTACTCTCTCTCCTTTCTCTTTCCCCCTAGTCTAGACTTTTTATCTCTCCCTTCTCTCGTATCCTTCACTCTCCTGCTTTTCCTTATAGTTTCTTTCCTTNCCTAGGCCACTTGCGGGATTTTTTTCTCGAAAATTTTGTCTGGGATGAAAAATTCTATAAAAAGCAAAAATGTAGAGCAGATATGGAAGTATCATTTCTGAAATTTATAGATTTTTTGCTTCATCCTTTGGAGAGTTACATTCGTTAGAATACCAAATGGTGCATTTTTTATGAAACGACCTAGTAGAAGCATTTTTTCCTAATAGAAAAATTTATTATAGTGAATTTAAGTTTTGAAATAAAAGAAAGGTTGACGGCCAGTGGCGTAGCTAGGGGAGGGGATTCCCCTCTCCAAATGCCAGGACCAAAAAATCAAAGGCAAGGGCGTAGTCAGGGGGGCTGATGTGAGGGGCTATACACTCATTGCCACAAAGAATGTTCCAAAACTCATATGCTTAAAAAATGATCTATATATTGAAAAGAATGTCTTTTATCATTTCCTATTACATTCTTTATATGCTCGTTTTTTGTCAGCGATGATTACCACAAAGGACAGAGAAAAGTGAAAATAGAATACAAAAAAGAGAGAACACTCACATAAATTCGCTTCAAGTTATAGATTTTTTAAATGGGCTGATCACTTTCCGATGGCGATGAGTGTAGCACCTACCTCCTCCCGAAATGCCAAGTCAAAAATTTTAAAAAAGGGCCCCCTGTTCATTTTGCCTAAAACTTCAAAAAAAATGACTAAATTTCATTAAGAAAAAGGCCTAAAGTGAGAAAATTTTCTTAACCTCCCCCCTTAAATTTTTTCTGGTACGCCCTTGATCAAAGGGTACTCCTTTTAAATATTTTGAAAGGAATATTTTTGGGAAATTTGAAAAGTAAATTTCCTTATGCAAATTGTTCAAGAATTTCTCAGCGGTCCCCATAGCGACACACTGTTTTTTTTTAAATAATTTGATAATCTAATATTTCGGGGGAAGGGACGATTTGACCCACTCGTTATCTCCATTTTTTTATGAGTCATCAAAAATGCTTGACCTGGAGAGCATCAGCTCGGTCATCCAGTTGAGATAGTTTCTGATCGCGCTCGAGTACCTTCTCTACGTTGACCTAAACAAAATAATAAAAAAAATTCTTTTGATTCAAAAATAAAATTTATGATTTGTGGACCTTCATGATGCCGACAACTTCATCGACTTGTGCCTGAGTTTGTTGCAGGCGTTTGTTCGTCGGTTTGGCACCTCCCTGTTGCTGCGCATTCGGATTTGGCGGTTGTGCACCTGGAGGATCCATAATTGGTAGCAGAATGGATATTAATCGCAAATATTCTAAAATACCAGGATGGCGAAAAGCTGTAAAAAAATCAAAATCCAGTTTTGTAAATTTTCAACTACATATATGCAGTAAGTATTAATCATTGCAATATATCTGCACTGCATTTTTAAACAGCCATAAGGTAGGGAAGATTAAAGATAGTGAGCAGCAGCCCTGACTCCTCTATTATTCATCTCAATGCGCGATCGGAATTGGAACTTTGTAGGGAAGTGACTAATCGCTCGGAATCCCTGTTCTCTAAGACTTTTGGAATCCGAATTCTCCCAAATTCTCAATTCAATGGTTCCCTCCCCTCCCCGCATATGTCTGATCCAAGAGCCAGGTTGCCCTGCGCACGTGTTAATCAAATGGGTAAACCAATCGAGTTATATATAATAAAGGATATAAACAGTGAAAAATAACCAAAACAAAAAGAAAAAGGAAATGGGCGAGGGGATAGGTGTAAGGCGAGGGGATTGAAATCTGCTCTAAAATCCGATATCAGCTGTAATTAGCATCATTCTCCTTGATGGCGGACGAATGAAAATGGACAGGAACAGAAACAACGACGGCTGCAGCAATAGCATTACCAACAGAACAAGCAGAACCAAACACAGCAGTTAGGAAAGAATAGAGAAAAAAATGAACGAGAAAATATGTAAAAGAAGAGAAACAAGGGCACGAACCAACGGAAATCGATAGCAGTAGAAGAGAGAGAGAGTTGTAGATGGAAGGAGAAAATAAAGAGAAGAGAGCTGTGGCTAGCTGCTGACTGCTGACGAAGCGAAAAGATGGAATCCAATGAAGAAAAAAAACACCAAGCCAAAGGTCTACAAAAAAAGAATTGAGAGCGTAAATAATATGTATACTGGTGGCCATGAAGAATGTTCCAATTTTCATATATTTAAAAATGATTTATAAGTTGAAACGAAATTAAAGTCAAAATGTCGCCTAAGTCATAAAGTAATCGCATTTGAAAAACCATTTTTTCGCTCATTAAAAGATCAAAACTTAAAACAACAACTTTATATAAAAATTACCCAATATTTTAGTTTGAATGATTTTTTGAATACCCCATAAAAAGAACGAAATTTTCCTTAAAAACTTGATTTTTTAAATTTTTCAAAAATTATGAATATTTAAAAGAGGTATGAGAATTCCAAAAGAATCAAAATGCTGGGCATATTTTTCTATATATGTTTGCTTTTAAAGTTTCTGGTCTAACTATGAATAAAATTTTTTTTTGGATGCGGTGACATTTTGGTTTAGTGCCATTTTGGATTGACGCATCTTTTTATTAATGTATGCATGAAACATACACAAGTTAGATGAAGAAAACATGTCATAGATAGAAGGAACAGAGAAAAAAGACAGACAATTCGCTTCAACTTATAGATTCTTTTTTTAAACATGAACGGCGTTGGAACATTTTTTGTGGCCACAGGCATATGTATGACAGTAGTAATGTTTTTTCCATCCTGCAAAGGGGAATTACTTTTTTTCGCTTCAGATGTTTTTGTAATTTCCCTCCGCAGGGTGGAAAAAACATTATTACCTGGTGTGGTGATTTTTCCAACCTCGATAGGTTTAAAGATAAGATTTTTTTGGTTTAAAGATAAGCTTGATTTCGTTTATGAAACGACTGAAAAAGTCATGCCAATACATGTTCTAAATTTAAAATGGTAACGGCGTCTTCTATAATGTATGAACTTTTCAAGTATCTTTGGTTATCGTACCAATATGCATCGGCCAGAGAACAAAAATTCCTTCGAGGCAGAGAAAAATAATTAGGTTAGAATACGGTGAATGCCAAATTTAAACATTTGGCTTACTGTTTTTTCGATCTTTCATATGTCGGCCCCATTTTCCTATCGAGGGTTGGAAAAAATACCACAACAGTATATGCAAATGCATATTTTTTTTGCGGGCTCAGAACGACCTGAAAATCACGTAAAACACATTTTTAGCATGGTTTGAACGCTCTAGCATAGCATGGATTTCTAACTGCATATTTTTGCATATTTCCGACTTTTTGTGCATATTTCGCATATTTTGCGCATATTTGAGCATATTTTGGGCATTTTTTAAGAAAAATATGCATTTTTTGAGAAATTTTTGCATATTTTGGGAAATTTTTTTTGCATTTTTTGAAATTTTTCGGACATTTTTCAATTTTTTTTGGCAATTTTGAAAAATTCTAAAATGGTTAAACTTTTATAATTTTCAAAGAAAAATGACCAATTTTCTTAAGAAAACACATTATTTTTCAAAAAATCTCCAAAAAGGCATGAAAAAGGCCAAATGCAAAAAAAGTACCAAAAGTTAATTTTAACCTAAAACATGGACAGCAAAAATGAAATTTGAGCGGCAAAAAAGACAAATGATCCTACAGAACGCCAAGTGCGCCAAAATTTAAAAATGATGCATCCTATTGAAATAAACATTGCGAAAATAAATCGGGCATATTTTATTTCATCTATGCAGAATTCCATCTTTTGTATGTTTAAATCTTTTGTTATGTCCCGGAATTTATTGTCACCAAACAGAATGTCGATACAACCATTTTTAATGAACTTAAACCATTTACAAAAAAAAATTAGGCTTTTCGTGATTCTTACGTTCTGTAGTCAGCACACATTTACTCTTTTTCTTTTCCGCGCTCTCTCGTAATCTTTTTTTTTCTCTAACGATGTGTTTGCGCCAAATCTTTTTGGCCGCTTTTTTTTCGTTTTTGCTATCCATGAAAAATGCCTTAAATATGCAAAAAACCACTTTAAATAGTAAAGAAAATTGCTTTTTAGAGAAAATTTTTGCATTTTTAGGTCATATTTTGCAAAAAAATTTGCGCATATTTTGTGCATATTTTGGAAATTTTGAGCATATTTTGCGCATATTTTGGCACTTTTCCGTGCATATTTTTTATGCGCATATTTTGAAAATTTTTGCGCATATAAAAATTGACCCTATACATAACCTAATCTAACCGATGGTTTTTTGGTACTTTTGCAGTTTTAAGTGTCGGGTTTTTGACCCCCCACCCGAGCAAAACTTGTAAATTTTCAATATAATTATTAAAAAATGACATTCATTGGGGTATTTTTTCATGGGGGTATGCGTTATCTGACGTCAAAATTTTTTTTTGAAAATAATCTCAATACGACTTCCCTGGGGTAAATTTTGACGCTGAATCCGAATTTAATGTCCATTTAAATGTAACGCATCATCAGCTGATGTCACTTTTGGAAAACTTACAAAAAAAATTTACGTCAACGTCAAAAAGCTACGTCAGATGACGCATTACCCCAAAATGGACATCAGAATCAGATTCAGCATCAAAAATTAACATAGGGATGTAAGAAACATTTTCAAAATTTAGGATCAAAAATCCGACACTTAAACTGCAAAAGTACGTTTTTTTAATCAATGAGCAAAAGAATGGTCAAAAAGTAGGAAAATAAAAAAATCTAAACTAAAAAAACCAAATTCGAAACTAAAGGAGCCCTAGATTTCCGGACTTTTCTGACGCGGATTTTAACAAACTCACGAAGCAATGGGTGGTGCGCGGAGTTCGGTCTTTCGTTTCCGGTGTTCTGTAGTAAGCCGCATGAACACGTGTACACGTATGCTCGCTCACCAGAACCAAAAAGGATGTAAATTGAGGTGCTAGGTCGTTACTGCTAAAAACCGCCACGAGGGGCGTTAAAAAAACCGCCACGAGCTATAAAATGGCCGAAAACTTTTTTGTTAGACTTGTTAGACAAAAAGTATAAAAGGCAAAATTGTTCAGAATTTTATGCTGATTCAAATGGTATTTTTATTTTTTTTCGAAATTTGGCGGCCAAAAAGTTCGAAATATCCCCTAAAAACCGTATTTTTCGGTATTTCGGGAAAATTTCGAACTTTTTGTTAGAATTTCGGAAAAAATTTTTATACCATTCGAATCAGCATAAAATTCTGAACAATTTTGCCTTTTATACTTTTTGTCTAACAAGTCTAACAAAAAGTTTTCGGCCAGAATATAGCTCGTGGCGGTTTTTTAACGCCCCTCNAAATAATACACAAAAACTAAAGTTTGAGCAAATTCTGAAGATGTCAGAAAGACTGCTCTAAATTTTTTTCTACTCTGAAGTGGCAAAAATGAAAAGCCTCTGAAACGAATTCTTTTTCGCTTTGTTCTCTCTCATGCTCTTTTTCTTTACCGCTTTGTTCTCTCTCAGTTTTTGTTTATCTTTAGCATTTGAGTTGAGAAAAATGAAGAGTATCGTTTTTCGTTTAAAATCGGCGTAAAAATCCTGTAGAAATCAAATTTTATTTTTGGCGCTAGGATTTTATGACGCGAAAACATTCTATGTTAAATTATTTTTATTTGTTTCTTTTTCCTCGATTTATCCACTTTTTATGTGCTATTTTGCAAGAAGGAATTCGCTTCAAAAGATCGTAGAAAAGTCCATTTCTATCGAGAGACTATTTTAATTTTAAGTGGCGTTTTATACAGTAGCCCCACCGCCCATTACAGGGTCAAAAAAATTCAAGCAGTAAAAATCATACAGATCATATAGGGAAGTCGGCAGTATCGTATACATATAAATTTGTATTGATCAACCGGACCGGTGATTGTCATTGCCATATGAAATTGACGACCGTGGCGTAATGGTCGGAGGGCCAATCATTGTGCCAGGGATGGGGCATTGGTTTCAAGGGTTCGGTGCCCGAATAAGGGGCGGCGGCGACTGGTTTGATGAGCGGGGATCCCTTGTAGAAGACGAAGTCGATACGGTCCTGAGGCTCCTCGATGGTCCAGTCCCACTCCGGCCCATCCAGTTTCCACACCGTCGACCAGGTGAATCCTTTGCATTTTCCGGGTTTTCGGAGCAAATAAAGAAGAAAAGAGACCTGGGACTTCAGTGACATTGGGGTGAACTTGGCGGAATGCGTCAATGAGGCCGGCATCCGTCAACAGTTTTGTCGCAGGCCACTCGAACACCCAATCCCCGTGCAAATGACTTGGATGGAATTTAATTTCCCAATATTTTTGGTTTTTTGTTTTCCGAATCATCCATCTAATTATTTGTTCATTCATAATAATTTTTCGAATGTAACAAGAATATGGTTGCACATCATTTCCCGCCAGTCGTTATCATCATTTTTCACCCGCGGCGGGGAAACGACCGGCCGGGAAATGATCTGTCTTCCTGCTGGCCAAAAGCAACAATCCCCAAAAATATCCCACTCTTACCTCATCCCTACCTTTACTCTCACTCTTTCCCAGTCCATACATCTACTCTCACTATTATCCCATCCGTACTTCTACTCTCACTCTTACCCCATCCGCCCTTGTTCCGCTCTCCGGCCATTATTTGCTCTTTTCGGGTCACTTTTTTGTTGTTCGCCGCATAAGGTCCGTAGGAAGTGAAGTCGAGATGCATCGAGAAGAAGTTGATCACTCGCCGCTGTTGATCCGCCGACAGATCAATCGAGGCACCAATCCCGTAAAGGTTGGATTCGGAGTCCGGGGCGTGGTAGGCAACCAGTGACCGATGTTTGACGAACTGAACAGAGTCAAAATATGCAGGATTGCCCAGTAAATCCGATCCCATTCAAGCCTTGTGCCGGGTGAGGATCACGGTGTCCGGGTGGGAAACCCTCGGGATCAGAGCGGCCTTCCACAATTGGGCCCCTAGGAGGGTGGTAAGGTTGTGCACAACTTCGGGTGATGCGATCTCCTGAAGTTCAGACTTTTGGCATTCTGTGCATTTTCACTTTGGATAATTCACTTGGAGGGCCACAATGTCCGGCTGCAGTTGGCCAATGTGCTTGGCGATCTTCTGCAGTCCGTTCTCCACCCGAGCGCCGGACAGCCAAGTGTTGAAGGTAATTATGCGAAGATTGGTGGCGGCGAGGAGGGAATGGCCAAGTGCCAGAAGGGCCAAAAAGGGCAAGGGAACAGAGGGAAAATGGGACATGGGAGGCAGATGGAGCGGAGTGGCCAATGAGCAAAATGAGTGGGGGAGGAGTATTTGGCCAATTCGGATGGCAGAACCATCCTTGGTCCAGCAGGTGTAATACAATGTGGTCAGCACAGCTGTCCCAACCAAATCCCCTGACAAGATGACCATCACCCTCCCCACCCCACCCCCCGAATGTTGCCAGCAATCATTCATTTTTTCCATTTATAAATTATAAGTCCGAATCGGTCTTCCAATGAAAAAAATTGAAAGAATGTGGTGGAAAAGAAAGGGTGGAAAAAAGTACACACAAATGAACATTTTGTTGTGATCGGCGGATCACTGAGCATATTGGTGAGTGAGTGAGTGATGAGATTGATTGGGCACTTTTGTGGTGGTTCCGCGTCCTTCCTCCGTTCCGGCTAGCTCTTTACGCCCTTGGCCGCTCTGCGCAGCCCCCTGCCTCCTCCGACCTTGGCCATCTCCCTCTGCTGATGATTCTGGGTCCTTATGCCTTCCGGCGTCTTCTCTTCGCTTCCTTTTCCGCCGCCTTTTTCCGCTTCCGGGGGCGTCGGCGTTTTTGCGCGTTCCGTTGCCGACGGGGGCGTCGGCGGTCTTTGGTTCTCCTCCGTGTGCTGAAAGTACTTTTCCCGGGCCCAGTCGATGGCGTCACACCAATCCTTGGCGTGTCGTTCCGGGTCGAACAGATAGTAAGTGCGCTTGGGCTAAAATGGAAGGAAAGGATTGAGAGGATTACTGTAACCAAATGGGTGGTACCGTATGCACAAAGAAAGTGCGGAAGTTCTTGGTCTCCGTGCGCATCTGTTCCGAGAAGGGCACTTCGCCCTTCAGATGCATGGTCACCGGATCCACATAGTACAGATGGGGTCCCTCGGTCAGCAAGAACTTCAACGGAGAATAAAT
>LDKF01002494.1:8576-19628 GCA_001026735.1 Rotylenchulus reniformis | reverse complement strand
AAAATAAGTACAAATCTTAGAAATAAGTACATTTGCCACCCCTGGTTTAGTCTAATTTTAGGATTTAAAATAAAATATTATGGCTTAATCCCGTGTTTTTGGTTTAGTCTTTAGTCTTCGTTGTTTTTCCCAATATATTTCATGGATTTTAGTGCTTTTCAAATACAAAAAATCCGTTCTTTGATATTCAGACGGAATTGTCCCAATCACTGCAACTTTTGGGCACCAAAGTGCGCCAGGCAACGGAGGACATCGCCGCGCTCCGACAGCTCCAGACTGAGATCGATGTAAGGGAAATGCGCTCTCGGGTTTAGAAAGCAGGTCATTGATTTATGTTCTTGCCAATGATCATTGCCAATCGCGTGATTGGTCATCGATTATCATTCACTCCTCCAAGGCCAACTGCGACGCATTCAAAAGGGACATCGAGCGGGAGACGGACGAGCTGGTGGAGCTGCTGCAGTGCCGACGCCGCCAATTGCTCGAATTTGCGAGCGCCGAGCGAGAGCGACGCAAAGCACAGCTTCGGGAACAGGTGTGCAGGTCGACGGCACAGCTGGGCCGCAACAGGGCGCTGATCCAGTTCTGCATCGAAATCCTGAAGGAGCCCGAGCCGATGGCGTATTTGCAGGTCAGCAGAGTTGGAGATCAAAAAATGATAAATAAAGACGAATTTGAGGCCATAAAATAAAATAAGGACCAATAAAATCTAGGATTGGACCTATTTGACCAATTGATTCCCTTATCTCTCATCAGACGGGAACCGCGTTGGCATGCCGCGTCACGGACCAAGAATTCCTGTGGCATCGCGAGGTGCGCACCAAGCCCGAGGTGGAGGTGGAATTCGCGTACGACCTGGACACGGTGCCGGTGCGCAATGCCATTGAGCAGTTGGAGTTCCTGCAACTCAAGGGTAGGCATCTAGTGAGGTCCCTGATGGAATTCTATGAAAATTCATAAAATTTTGGAGAGGAAGAAGAAAGTGAAGAACAACGACCCAGGGAGGGAGAAGGAGGTAAGAGGAAGAACAAATTGTGTTGTGTTGGTGGTTATTGTTAAGTAATTCTGATCTGAACTCTTGGCCATGAATGGCAAAAAATATCCATTTTTGGTCCGCATTTAACCGGATTCTCAAATGTCGGCCAATTCTAGCCTCATCCTTGATGTATAGCCTAGATTCTAGACCTAGCTCTAAGCTTGAGCTATATTTTGATAAAGCTCCATCTCTAATTAGTTCAGAATTGGTCCCTAATTTGTAACTCGATATTGTCGTTCCTCGAATCCAACTCATGTCTTTTTCTTTCATTTTTCGATTGTCCCAAATTTGAGGGACTTCCCAGTCAACTACCCTGATACTGTCCCTAGTTTTCTTGTCCTCCTATCTTTTTGGTCCAACTAGCTCTCTCCTCCTTCCTTGATCTCTCTTTTTGTATCTTTTGTGGTTCGTCCACCTCATCTCTTTCCTTCCCTGTGTCGTTGCTCTTTCTCTTCCAAATTCCAATTTTTTTCATTTTTTTCACTTTTCCCCCTTTTCAGCCCCACTGGCGCCCCAATTTGCGGCGGAAGAATGTTCGGCGGAGAACAACTCCATCACGGTCAGCTGGGTCTGTCCACCCAATGGGGCCACCATTGACGGGTTCGTGCTGGAGCTGGACTCGGGTCAAGGCGACGGAGACTTCCGGGTATAAAGATCAGTTTCAGGCTCGACCACTTCCTTTTTCAGGAGGTGTATTGTGGCCCCGAGAGTGTGTGTTCCATTGACGGGTTGCACTTCAACGCTCTGTACAGCGCCCGTGTGAAGGCGTTCAACGGCGCCGGCGACAGTGTCTACAGCGAGTGCATTGTTCTGCAGACAGCGCCAGGCAATTCTAAACTTTGATTGAAGGAATCCAAAAAAACCAAAATCCCGATTATAATGAACAACATCGCCATTTTTATGAAATTTATCTCCCTAAGTTTGGATCATTTTCCAAACTTTCAGTTGCCTGGTTCCAACTCAGTGCCGAGGGTGGCGTCCAGCCATCCTCCGCTGTTGGCGGTGGAGTTGCCGAGCAAATTCCCGCAACTTCCACCGGCGTTTCTCCATTGTCGCCCTGCGGCGATCTGTTGTTCTCCGACGATTGTTGTACCGTAACCGGCGGATCCATTGACTACCGTACCGTGCTGGGCACCGTAACCTTCTCCCGGGGCGTCCACTACTGGGAGGTCAGCGTGGACCGATACGACGGCAACGCGGACATTGTGATCGGAGTGGCACAGCCGGCAGTGAACAGGAGGGCAATGCTGGGTTAGTTCAGGGCTGTGCAAAATCGAATTTCAAAAACGGAAGACGGGAATACGGGAGCCTCAAAACACGGGACGGGAAAAATTACGGGAACGAGATTGGCCAAAAAAACACGGGAAATACGAGAATACGGGACGGTACCCAGCCCTGGTTAGTATCCTAGCATAGAATTAAAATAGTCTCTCGATAGAAATGGACTTTTCTATGATCTTTTGAAGCGAATTCCTTCATGCAAAATAGCACAGAAAAAGCGGATAAATAGAGGAAAAAGAAACAAATAAAAATAATTTAACATGGAATGTTTACGCGTCGTAAAATCATAGTGCCGAAAATAAAATTTGATTTCTACAGGATTTTTACGCCGATTTTAGATGTTATTCATCATAATGTATGGTAATAAAATTAAGATTAAGATTGTGAAAATATAGATAGATGATCGAGATAAAGTAACTGGCTAAATAAGTCATTTTGGCAACACCAATAAGTCAGTTAAACATATTGATCAATTTGGGCATTGTGCTGAGAATTAAAGATCAGAATCCGATCGGAATCTTGGTCTAATAATCCCATAATTTCTGGAAAAGCAAATCGATCAAGATCTCTAGTAAATCCGATCTGAGTGGGATCATTTCTGATCATGATCACCCTCCTTCTTGGTAAAGGCAAAGATGTGCATGGGTGGAGCATGTACGTGGACGGCGAGCGGTCGTGGTTCTTCCACAACGACACCCACCACGGGCGCATGAGCGAAGGATTGGCGGGCGGAGATGTGATCGGAGTGCTGATGGACTGCGACCGGGGCACGCTCAGCTTCGCCCTCAACGATCGCCCGCTGTGCATGCACGCGTTCAAGTCAGTTGGGAAAATCAAGGGTGGCCAAGACAAAGTATTGGCACAATGATCATTAAGCAAATGGAAGGCATACCAAGATTGAGGGAGAGCATGGGGTGAGAAGAGTACCCGCACCATATGTATCATGATTCATATAAATAATATGTTCGTGGTAAATTGTACCAAGCTGGAATAACAATTGAAAATTAAAGAACTGCACAATAAGCCCCGTAAAAATTAACGGATTCCCCGGAATTCCATTTCTCATTGTACAAATGTTCAGGAACATGCCCAGGGTCCTCTACTGCCCTGCATTCAGTGTCAATTGCAAGTCAACACTGAGCATTCACAGCGGACTGAAAGTGCCTGAAGCATTCGCCAACTTGCTCTAGCAGTGCATCAATGCCCAGATTCCCGATGGTGGGATACTGTAGAGAGTACTGTATCAACCATCGACATATTTTTATTCAAATAAAGAGATTCAACTTTCAATTTTTATGTATTATGCTTTATTGGAAAATGATAAACACAGAAAATGATTTTGTCGAGTTCATTCGGTAAATGCCCAGTTTTAACAAGAGTATGATGATTCGTTATTATTCCTCGGAAGTAAGTTCAATATCACAAAATTAAGGGGAGGAAAAGGAAAATGAGTACATGCAATGCCAGAACAGAATAAAAGTGCCAAAATGAACTGCCGGTATAGGAGATTTACATTTGGGGAAATTCTCGAGAAAGGTTATGAATTTATAGGTGACAATAAATTCCAAATACAATAATAGGTGCAATGGTTTAGTTTGTTGATTTTCTGGGCAATTGTGATCAATTTAACAAATGTGTGACAAATGACAAAGAAGTTGGCAGAGAATATTAAAAAGAGGGAAAAAGAAAAATAAAATTCGACCGTTAAGTAGCGAGAAATGTCTTTGAAAGGCTTTGGAGAATTTTTTCTGGCGTGTTGGATTTGCCGCTCACATTCCGCCGGATATCCCTGCCGGTTTCGCACTTTTCGCTCGCCCAACAGTTGCTGTCCGACTTGCCGATGTTGTTGCAACTGAAATTTTGCCCAGATTGCTATCCATCGGTTCGGACCGTCGTTTAACATGGCTCTGATGGGGTTGTTGTTGCTGTTTGATTTTGTTTGGTTTTAGTTGTGCCACAACTTCTCGAAAGTGTTCTTCCCTCGCCACTCGATTTTGTGCATCAATAGAATGCCGTTTCCCTTCTCGCAACCCGTGTCTTGATGATGATTGATCCTTTGCTTTTTGTTCTCCCCTTTCTTTCTCCCTCAATTCGATTGCCTCAAGTTGCACCGTAACAGTTGAATCATTGCGCAATTCAAAGTCGCCGATACCAGACAGATCCGGAGCACTGGCCAACAGCAACACGGGTTTCCGAAAGCGCTCTTCGAATGGCGCTTCATCGCCATCCGTCTCTTTTTGTTGATTTTCTTGAGCGATTGATCGAGCTGATTGATAGGAGGAATTTGGGGAGGAAAAGTGGGAATGGGAATGTCGATGGTCACTAGCACGACAAAGGGATGGAGAACGACTTTTATCCGGTGTGTAGTTACCAGCAGAAGTGAAACTCTACAAAAAAATAAGTTAAGTTTAAAGAAATAATATTTGATTACTTTCAACTGATCCAACTCAATATGGTTCGCCAACTCATTCTGTTGCATTGACGTTGTTCTTTTGTGACGGCCACCAGAATTCCTTTGAATCTTTAATAAAATTAAACTATTAATTTTATTATTATTATATTGGGAAAATCCCATAGATTTATAAGGAAGAGGAAAGGGATAATCTTTGTAAGCAACGACTCTCCCAGGGGTATAGCCAGTATTTGGTCCTTCCGTAGGCTCAATTTTCCCTATATACTAGTAGTAGGTGGTGCTTCGGCGATCCCGACAGGAAACGCCGGAGGAAATTTTGAGAATTTAAACCCTTTTCTTAAAGAAAGTTGATCATTTTTCCAACCGAAAAACAAGTTTTATGAGGGAATTAAGGGCGGAGAAAATTTTGAGAATTTTGATGCCTTAAGTAATTGGTCATTTTTTTCGATTTTTCTTCTCTGTCTCTCGAAATTTTATTAATTTTTCGGTCTTATGGGGGCATGCCCCCTTCCCTTGGCTACTTTCCTGGACTTTGCGATTAATAGATTTTGCCATTTTTTGGTCTGGAGAATGTGTGCTTCCAATTCAAACTTCCTCCCCCTTCTCATCTATGTTTGCGCGTGACCTCTTTCCCCTTGAGCCAGTCCACAGTTGCACCAGTTGTGACCTCCGCGGTCATTCGAGTTCCAGCAAGTTGTTGTTGTTGGTACAATCCTATGGGCATAGAAGTACTAAATGGCGGTGGTGGAGAAGATGTTGCTGTGTGGACAAATGCGGTAGTCGTGGTAACAACACTGTTGCCCTTGCAGCGCGCAATTACTGTCGCAGCCGTTTTGATTTCCGAATGAGCAGAGACAGAAAAGGGTCCGTTAAGAGCTTCGACCAAGGTCAATGGTTCACGTCTTAAATTATTTTTAAAAAGATTACCACCAAAATGATTAGCACATTACCGAATTCGAGTTGCAGTCATGGATCCATCCGCTCCCATCCCCTGACCAATCAGATTGTTCCGCATCGCCCTGATCTTCAAAAGTGCTTTGAATGGCGATCGGCAAATCGGGCAATTATTGAGCTGTAAAGGATTTTTAGATAAGTTCTTAAAACTGTGCACCTTATATCGAAGTGTTTCGGCACATCCATTACAAATACACAAATGGCGGCAGGGCAGGATCATGGTATCCCTGGAGATGGAAAAATTGAGACAGGATTATAATATGAATGGACCATTTGTTAAAAATATTTGGGGAATTCTCAAGAAGTGTGAATTTTATAGGTGAAATTTTACCTTGGATTGGCCATGCAAATGATGCATTCGGCTCCATTCTCCTCGGCCATTGGTGCTACATCCGCGTTTTCCTTATTTTCAATTCCAAATATTTCTTGAAGTAGGAAGATTACGCCATTCGAAATAAGCTTTTGTTTTAACGGTTTCAGTATCAGATTAGCTGATTGATCCGCGGAACGTTCTATACTGCAGAGCGTTGTTTGGACCTGCAAATTTTGATTTTTAACTATACAAAAACTGTGTTCAATAGTAAAAAGTATTCCTTATAAACCGCTAATTATTGATTTTGTTATATCGGATCATAGGAAATATAGTATCTAATCCTTTGGATGTAATTTTTTGATTTAATTTTTTACAAAATTCTCGGTAAAGTAAAAGGAGTTGAATTTACAAGCTAATAATAATTTTTGTATCAAAACTAATATGTAATTTGGTTTGAACCTGTTCTGGGTATTGATCAGACACGGAACGGATCTCGATCAGCACTGGGAAATGGACCCCGCCATCCCAGTGCATCAGCTTCATGTCATAACGATGTGGTTTGAACATGAAGTGGTTGAACTGTTGGTTGGATCCAACCGGGAAATGGAAACGTTCAGATGGTTCAAAGTGGGATTGGCGCGACGAAATTCTTAAGGGAATAGAATTGTTTCTGTAAAAATTCCGTAAATTATCGAACTGGATCTGATGCTCTTCAACAATTTCTTTGGCACAGAAGTGAATTTGCACAAAACAGGACACATCACAGTCGAAGATGAACTCCAGTCGGTAGAACCCGGAGGAATAGCCACCCCCGGCACGTCCAACCCTATGAGTGCAGTGTCCAAAATGAATTTACCAAATTATGATTTTAGGTAATGCACTTGTTGAACTTGACGGAATCCCTGCGAACATTGACCAGAGCATTGAACACTCCCACAGAATCAGTTACTCCTTTAACGGAGTGAGGGAACTAAAGGAAATGAGTTAGTTGTAAGTAAAAAGAACGAAATGAAGGAGAGCATAAACAAATTGTTTACCTTCACCGGTTTATTGCCTAACAGATCCAAATCTTGTTGATCACCAAACAAAAATCTGAACAATAAAAAATATAGAAAAACCAATTTTCACACTTACACTTCGGGCTTGGATGTGTCGTATAGCTCTCCGCCCATCAAAAAATGTGAGCCGAAGAATGTCGACCCGCCGCTGTTGGGTGTTCCTCGTCCACCCGTTCCTGTTCCGCCCGCAGTCCGTGTACCCAAAGTGCTCAGTTCCTCTGCCGACAAATCCGGCACTATCCGTCTTTGCCTTCCTGNAAAAAAAATGAAGAATTTGAACGTCTAAAAACATCTAATCAATGTTAATGTTGTGTTTATTTGGTTAACTCCGAATCATCGCCATCCGCCGTTTCCATTTCTGCGTCCTCCTGTCCCTCCTCCTCCGCTTTGTTGTCCTCCATATTGTGGCTTATAGACCGGACTCCGAGATGCCGCCGAAGTCCCGGGAGGTGGCGGAGATAATGATTGATACGGCGGTGCATAGACTTGCTGTTGTGGCATAGCTCGTGTTGTACCTCCCATTCCGTCTTGATTAGTAACCGCAGCAGCCATAATAGCCTTCAAAATGGATTTTGGCTTATTTCGTACTAATCTACACCTTGATAGCAGCTCCCAGTTGCGGAATGCCAATATTGTTCAGATTGAGTGTTTCAAGTTGGTTGAGCATCTGGCTTCCGGCCGCCACTGGCGGATTTCCGTTAAAGGTATTTCCCATTGGATTTGGTTGATAATTGTGGGCTAAAATGGCAGAAAAAAACATATTTTTAATATAAAAAAAAGAGATCTGACCTGAAAACATCGGTCCTATTGTGCGATTAGGGGGAATTCCGGGTGTCCTATGGCGAGGAAGTGTCCCACTAGATGACTCGTGCTCCGACCTCTCATTTCCATAATTGTTATACCAATCATGGCCGTAAGAATCCTAATAAAGAATGAAATTTATAAGCATTCAACCATTACTATAAGACCCAAATATTACAATTTTTTATTTATATAATATCAAATCGATTTAAAACCTCGACAAAATTCGTAGGGCGGTGGTAATCTGTTGATTGAAATGGTGGACGAGGTGGATGTATAAAGGGGATTGTATGGTGTCCAGAATGCGCATCCTGCTGGGGACGAGTGCTGTGTGCTGATGAAATTGAGAGAGGCGAGTCACCCAGGCTCATTTGTCCGATCCTAATTAATCAAAATGATAAATAATATTAAAATTTAATAGTACTTGATCAGTTCTTTAGCGACTTTNGGAGATGAAAATGTAACAAAAGCAAATGAGCGAAATGGGCGCGGAATATACACATCGGTTACTGAACACTCCGGGTCAATTTTATGTGCTTCTTCTGTAAAATATTTTCGCAATTCAATAATCGACATTGATTCCTTGATTCGGCCCACGAAAATTTTTGAAGAAAGTGCATTCTGAACAACAATATGTTCAAAAAATAAATAAATAAAAGAAAAAATCCAGACTTTGGTGAAAGGAATCTTCACTTGACATTCGCGGTTACCAATGGCGTGAATTTTTTGTTTGAGCACTCGTTTCTGTGCATCGAGATCACCCATTTGCACAAAGCCGAATCCACGATTTGAGGACTGTCCCCTTTGTGTTTTTATCTTAATAATTTATTAGATCAGATACACCGGCGTAATATAGTTCCACTCAAATTATCTAACACAAACACACATTTCTCAAGGCTGTTCTTTATGCCAACCAACAATCATCAAATGTATAACAAACAGACCTCAGTGTGGACCACTTTACCAAACGCCTCAAAATGCGTACGTAGCTCGTCCTCGGATAATTCAAATGGCAATCCCATCACGAGCAGATCCACAATTCTGTTGGGCATTTCCTCTTCCTCGGTAGTGGTGGCATCCGAAGATTGATGATGGATTGGCTCCTTAGTGGCCATCATGCGCTTTTGCTTGGAAGCGCCTTGCTGTCGTTTTGCGCTTGCTTCGTATTTGCCACCACCACCTCCACTTCGCTCACCACTCCCCGGATCAGCATCACTATCACACGAATTATTCTCATCATCACTTTCAACCATCAATTTACGACGTTTCGCATTTTGATCACCTAATAAATTGGAGAGAATAGCACGCAATTAACACCCACGAGCAATAGACAATCAGATGATAAACAATCAATTTTTATGGTGATAATCTTTTTGTCAATTGATCGAACATAAACATAACTCATTTATAAAAAGGAATATTCCACACAATACAAAATTTAAAAAACTCAATTGGTAAAGCTAAGTAACCAAAGGGTTCAAAAACCGGTTTAAAGTGGTTTCCCTAAAAAATAATTACATATGATAAAAATTGAATTGCTTTGAATCCTCGATTTTCCGAAGTGAATTTCTTATTATCATCTGTTATGGGAAAAGTGAATGGACAGAGAAAAAGNCAATTCCAAATATTTCTTGAAGTAGGAAGATTACGCCATTCGAAATAAGCTTTTGTTTTAACGGTTTCAGTATCAGATTAGCTGATTGATCCGCGGAACGTTCTATACTGCAGAGCGTTGTTTGGACCTGCAAATTTTGATTTTTAACTATACAAAAACTGTGTTCAATAGTAAAAAGTATTCCTTATAAACCGCTAATTATTGATTTTGTTATATCGGATCATAGGAAATATAGTATCTAATCCTTTGGATGTAATTTTTTGATTTAATTTTTTACAAAATTCTCGGTAAAGTAAAAGGAGTTGAATTTACAAGCTAATAATAATTTTTGTATCAAAACTAATATGTAATTTGGTTTGAACCTGTTCTGGGTATTGATCAGACACGGAACGGATCTCGATCAGCACTGGGAAATGGACCCCGCCATCCCAGTGCATCAGCTTCATGTCATAACGATGTGGTTTGAACATGAAGTGGTTGAACTGTTGGTTGGATCCAACCGGGAAATGGAAACGTTCAGATGGTTCAAAGTGGGATTGGCGCGACGAAATTCTTAAGGGAATAGAATTGTTTCTGTAAAAATTCCGTAAATTATCGAACTGGATCTGATGCTCTTCAACAATTTCTTTGGCACAGAAGTGAATTTGCACAAAACAGGACACATCACAGTCGAAGATGAACTCCAGTCGGTAGAACCCGGAGGAATAGCCACCCCCGGCACGTCCAACCCTATGAGTGCAGTGTCCAAAATGAATTTACCAAATTATGATTTTAGGTAATGCACTTGTTGAACTTGACGGAATCCCTGCGAACATTGACCAGAGCATTGAACACTCCCACAGAATCAGTTACTCCTTTAACGGAGTGAGGGAACTAAAGGAAATGAGTTAGTTGTAAGTAAAAAGAACGAAATGAAGGAGAGCATAAACAAATTGTTTACCTTCACCGGTTTATTGCCTAACAGATCCAAATCTTGTTGATCACCAAACAAAAATCTGAACAATAAAAAATATAGAAAAACCAATTTTCACACTTACACTTCGGGCTTGGATGTGTCGTATAGCTCTCCGCCCATCAAAAAATGTGAGCCGAAGAATGTCGACCCGCCGCTGTTGGGTGTTTCTCGTCCACCCGTTCCTGTTCCGCCCGCAGTCCGTGTACCCAAAGTGCTCAGTTCCTCTGCCGACAAATCCGGCACTATCCGTCTTTGCCTTCCTGCTCCTTGCCCTTCAGTGCCATCGGTCCCTCGACGCGTGATCACAAAAACTCTTTGGACGCTGATTGGTGGAAGGAATGAGCTGAGAAGCGCGACTAACCGCGACACAGACTGACCCATCCAATGGGTTCTGGTGGAAATTTGAACCCTTTATTTCCCGACAATCAGACTAAAAATGACTACAAAAGCAAATAGAAGTAATGTAAAGAACATGGCAGATCTAAACCATTGCACAAAAAATTGATGTGATCCAAAACTGCATTATTTAATCAATCTTATTAATAAATAATAATGGGTAAGAAACGGCGAAATTGACCAACATGGAATTATTTTTCAAAGCAATGGATCTGATTTTATAAAAAAAA
>LDKF01002491.1:9422-23729 GCA_001026735.1 Rotylenchulus reniformis | reverse complement strand
GGTATTTATTTTGTGGGCATCCGATTATGTCAGGGTACGGTATTTATTTGATGGGCATCCGATTATGTCAGGGTACGGTGTTTTATTTTTTTCCGTTTTACATTTATTAGAGTCAAAATTTACAAAAACGACAATGTCTATTTTATGAATTTCAATCATTTCGTACCTATAGTTAAATCAATTATTTAATTTTTCTACTTATAGCTTGAAAAAAATTTTGCTTATGAACTTTTTTTAGGTATTTAAGTAAACATTTTCTAAATTTTTCAAACAATTTTATGCTTATTTTCATGCATATTTTATGCATTTTTTTGCTAATTTTATATGGACTACAGTTTATATGGATTATGTTTCCATATTCAAGTGCTATAACTCAGCTTATTAAAAAAATTATTCTTGTAAACGATAAACTTAAATTATCTACAAAATGAGCTTATAAAAAAACAATTTTTTAGAGGTTTTTTGTCCATTCGGATCGCTCCATATGAAAAAATCTATGGCAAGACAATCACAATCACACGTTTTGATTAACTTGGCCATAACTTTTTTTAATGATATTTATTCCAATCCTATCGCTGATACTAGAGAGAACGGTTTTTATTGTATTAGATATAGCATGTTGCCTAGGTATAAACAGCCCTATTTCCCTCCAAAAATCTGTTTTAAACCCAAAAAACCCGGATTGGCCATTTTTGCCCTTGACACTTGTGGGAATTTTTTTCTCAAAATTTTTGTCAGGGATGAAAAATTCTGTAAAAAGCAAAAATTTAGAGGAGATATATGAGTATCATTTCAGAAATTTGTAGATTGTAAGCTTCATTATTTGCTGAGTTATATTCGCGTGAATACAAAAACGCGCACTTTTTGTACAAAAACGCGCACTTTTTATGCACCGATCTAATCGTTGCTCCCCATTTTCGAGTTCAGGTCCTGATCAGCTACCCGATCAATCACAATGCCACCACCTTCTTTGCTCGCCCCGACATTGGCCCTATCATACATCGCCGTGCCTCTCATCGGCGATTGGTGCACCCGTCCAAATTCAAATATGACGAAGGAGACGACGACGATGATGATGAGGCCAAATTTGGCAACTTTACATTGCCCTACGTGATGTCAGTGCCTTACCAAGCTTTGGTACGCGCGGGCGATTCCATACATGTCAAAGGGACCGTGATCGGAGGAGGATCGAATTCGTCGTCGATCAATGTCAGCTTGCTATATCAGGCTCTGGAAACCTACAACACAGGTATAGTTATAATTCCAACAAACTCTGGTTTCAATCTTTTAACTTTTTTTATATAATTTTCATTATAGGTATATCTTTTGGGAATTTTTTTTAGGTTTTTTTTCAAAAAAAAAACGATGACTTTTTTGAAAAAATTTTTAAACCGGTTCCCATAATCTGAAAAATGCCATCTACTTTTTTTCTATTTCCAATCCTTTTCTATTCCAATCCTTTTCTATTTCCTAAATCCTTTTTCTATTTCCAGTCCTTTTTTCTGATTTTAGGTTCTGTTGAAAATTTTTCCTATTTTTCAAAAAAGGATTTTCAAAATAGAATGAAGAGTAACATGGAATAAAATAAAAATTAATTTCAGTTCCTGCTACGGTGCATAAATGGTTGAAAGAGAAAAACTTGGCCAAAGGTAGGCTTATTTCCATGTTCTTCATCGATAAGAATTTCATTTTATTTTATTGCATTTAAAATCATAATTCATATTCATTTTTCCAGTTGGAAAAACTGTGCTACTTATGAAATTTAGCAAAGATCACTTGGAATTGTTTCAACAATATGTAAATAAATGCAAATCTCATAAAATAAACGATACAGTTTTTTTTATTTTTCTAGCAAGGCGATGAGTGTACTGAAATAGCAAAAGTTAAATTGGAAACCCCGTTGGATGGGCCATTCTATCTGGCCATTCGGTTCACTGGCAAGCACCAGTTCCAGCTCCGTCTGAACAACCAATTTATCATGGCCAATGAAATTGTTTTACCCATTTGGGCCATTCAATACGTTCGGGTATGTTTCAACGTGTTGAGTGCCTCTCACAAGTGCCAAAATAGTCTTAAATAGCGCCAAAATAAAATAAATTAACAATTGTAAATATTTACAAAATTAAAAAATTTATTAAATTCATTCCTATTGGCCTATTCCTGACATTTAGTTTGGCTAAAAAATTAGCTTGATTTAAAAAAAAATTAATTTGGCAAATTCAATGTTAGCGTTTAGTAGCCAATTTATGCTATTTATGCTCTATCTTTTGACACCAAAAACATTACTTCCTAGATACGTTTAAAAAAAGTATTTAATCCTTTTAAGGAGACAATATCAATAATATGTAGGTTTTTAAATTTATAAAAAGAAATAAAAAAGTTATTTATTGACATCTAAGGATTTAATTTCTCCAACATAATATCCCATGTAAAAAAGTCCCTTTTTTCGAGACTCAATATTCGAGACCGAGACTCAAAATTTTTTATATAAGCAGATTATTTGCGTTTTTGACATAATGCATCTGGTAGAGTTTATTTATGAAAATTGCTCCATAAAATAGTATTTCAATCTTTGAAGCCCTTTCTAATTTTCTTTATTCAGGTGGAAGGTAATCTAAAGCTGTCCGAGGCACCAAAAATTATGCTTACTACCTACTCTCCAAATAATCTGAACAATTAAGCTGTGATCGATGGTGAATATGGCATTTTTATTTTTTTAATATCCGCGAAGATTTTTTTTAGTTTTTTGTTGTTGTGATAATAATCAAGATGTTTCATACAGTAATGTTTCGTATACCGACAGTTCGTATTGGCCTTTGTGCAATATAAAAAAGATGTTTTTTGACTTTATAAACAAAAGGCTTTTGTGCTTTTGTTTTTTTACGGTGATTTAAAAAAACCCAATGTGGCGTTAAAAAAATTCACCAATGTGGCGAGTCTGGCCGAAAACTTTTTTATTAGACTTGTTAGACAAAAAGTATAAAAGGCAAAATTGTTCAGAATTTTACGCTGATTTGAATAGTATACCTATTTTGTTTTTCGAAATTCGACCAAAAAGCTCGAAATTTTCCAGAAATACCGAAAATTAAGATTTTTAGGGTATATTTCGAACTTTTTGGCCGAATTTCGAAAAAATAAAAATATCATACGAATCAGCATAAAATTCTGAACAATTTTGCCTTTTCTACTTTTTGTCTAGCATGTCTAACAAAAAAGTTTTCGGCCAGACTGGCCACATTGGCGAATTTTTTAACGTCCTTTACTTGTGAATGATATAAATGAAATGATGAAACCTAATGTTGGATTTGCATTCAAATTTTCCTAATTTTGTTTCGATTTGCAAAATTTTCTTTGATTTGAAAAATTTGAAAAGGTCTATTTTACTTAGAAAATTAGGTACTATTTTCAATTAAATTAATGCTTATAAAAAATTATTTTTAGGAATAATTATAAGACCGATAAATTAAATTTAATCATCTCTAACCATAATGAATCCTTTCGATGGAACAGTACTGCATTATCATACCTTATTTCTGTATCATGATATTTATTTTTGAACCTTTCTTCAGAATCCACTTCAGAAGGGGATCTTTTACAGGGATTTTTCAACCTCATTCTTGAAGTGGAGGGCACTATTTTTCGACACCATTTTTTGAATGATGAAGTGGACGCTAAATGTTTTTGTGGCAATTTTTTTCTTATTGATTATTTTTCACCTGCTGAAGAAAACTGATACAGGGGCAGGATTTATTTTTCAACTCCTCTTCACTGAGGGGGAATGAGTCTATTACAATGGGACTAATTGCATGGGGGACTTAAAAGTTAATACTGGAAATACGGTTTTTGCACTTTATATGTAAAAAAGGGCTCCCTTTATTTCCTCCAAAATTATTTCCTCCAATCCTTATTTCCTCCAATAATGTAAAAACGTTCATTTCCTCCAATAATGTTAAAAAAGTTCATTCCCTCCAAATTTTTTATTTTCTTCATATAATTTATATAATTTGATATAATTTATATAATTTCATTTAAATTCATTCTTGGGGGGCTTAGGCCAAAAGCCAGGTTCAATAGGTGCGGGCTGGATGATTTTTGGATTTTTAAATGCAAAATCTGTTATAAAAAATTTTGCATTTAAAAATCCAAAAATCATCCAGCCCGCACCTATTGAACAGTCCTTCCTTCTTTTTTCCCCTAATTTTACAGGAAATTAACATTTGAAATGAATTTATATGAAATTATATAAATTATATGAAGGAAATAAAAAATTTGGAGGAAATGAACTTTTTTACATTATTGGAGGAAATAAGGTTTGGAGGAAATAAAAATTGGAGGAAATAAGGATTGGAGGAAATAATTTTGGAGGAAATATAGTGTCGGCGTAAAAACTGTGTTAGATTCCCAAGGTATCTTATTTTTTCAACTTCTCTGAGAATGACATTTATTTGATAAAAAAAAATCACCAAAGGAAACATGGCCAAATTCAATAAAAATTTATTTTTAATATCTTGGTAAACTTTTACCATTTAGTGTAAGACCATTCTTGTTTCATTCAATTTTGTCGAATTCAGGATTCCAATACCCAACAAATGTCTTGCCTCACACACTTTTGATCACACGATGATGGTAGATGGTGGAATCTGATCCCCATTTCTTGAAAAAATTCTTTAATTTATTCCAAATTTACCGCCTCCGAAAGCGATCCCGTGCCCAAACGCATTAGGCTCAATCCTGTCATTCGCCAAGAGAAGGGATCTGCTGATCACCGCCAATGTTATTAATATATTCCCAGAGTGATTCGAACAAGCCAACACGGATTTTTCTTTCATTTTTTATTTTACTTTTTTTAGCTAAAATCCAAAAAATCGTCCTAGAGGTAGATAAATACAAATTTGCGGTTCTCTCTCTATAACTCATACTCATAATAAGTCAAGCCAAACTGTTTGAAGAAGCTAAAAATTCAAATTAAGCAAGCTTGATTTGGACCGCTATGAAAAAAGTCATGACCCAAAATATCCACATTTTGGCCATAATTTTTTCACAGTGGAGCAATTTGGGTGAGCCTTGGCACATTTTGTAACTTTTTGCTCTATTTTTTGGCACCATATTCATTTCCCTAGTTTTTTTATTTGAATCGAGTTATAGATGTATGGGTAGAAAATTGAGCTCTGAGCTCTCTATCATTATAAATTAAAAAAAATAGAAAAATTAATGCCCTCAATATTCCACCCTTCCATTTTCTTCTTCCTACTCATCCTTCTCCCAATTTCCGAGCAATTCTTCAAAGTTCCAAAAGAGGTAAAAAAATAATTTTTCTTCATTTCTCCTTTATAGTAGAGTTCGGGATTTTTGAAAATCCCGGACCCGGGCCCGGATTTTGTAAGCACCCCCGGACCGGATTCGGGTCCGGGAAAGTCCGGGGTCCCCAGGGGGGCCCGGGCAGGGCCCGGGTCCGGCCTCGAACTCCACTGTATAGTTTTGCCTATAGTCCAACAATGCAACAAAGGCCAGCGCCAATGAGTCGGGAAATGCCACCACAGGTAGGTGTCTAACGGTTTCGACGGTATCCGAATTAGGAAAAATTTTTGTCCCGCCAAATCCTCCCCCATGGGGTAAGATAATTTTTTTTTGAAAAAACCCATTTTTTAAATAATTAAAGTTTTTTTAAAGAAGATCAATTTGATTGCACAAATTGGATATTGGAAGCCAAAAAATCCATTTTTCGACGAAAAAAAAAGAAAGAAGTATAAAAGAAATCATGGATTTTCGTGTGAACGTCAGGGCATTAAGTACATCTTATCTATAATTTTTCTGAATTTTTTTATTTTTGAGAATATTTAGTCTCCTCACAGTTTATGCTGATTTTTTCGGCCACAATAATAAAATAATTAGTGCAAAAACCCGTAAATAATTCTCGTCTAGTAGGTTCAACTGATCCGCCGAAGACTACAATGGTATGAATTTTGATATCCGTTTTTGAAGAAATCTTTTTAAGAAGGAGAAGACTGGCCGGATCTGCGCCAAACATGGGAAACCAAAGATAACATCTCTTTGCAATACAAGTCCCAATTTCTGTGACTTCTATAAAAGCGGCGGAAGCGGGAAGATCTCGGTTCGGATCATTGCCGAAAACAGAAATGGCTTGGTCTGCGCTGTAGGAAAAATTACCCGAACCTGCTCAGCAGAGGGGAAGGTCTGCTAATGGGCGATAAAACATTCTGACAAATGGGCTAATCTGGCCGAAAACTTTTTAGCCTAACCTTGCTAGGCCGTATGAAAAACCAATGTGCGGTATTTTATGCCCTATCTTCTGGTATTTTTAGTTTTTCGAAATTCGGCCTAAAATTTAAAATTTTCATCAAAACCTTATATTCCGATATATTTTCCAAAAAAAATCCAACTTTTTCTTATTTGGAGAAACTGAAACTACCAGAAATTAGAGCGGAAACTTGCTTTTTAGTTTTTACGGCCTAGCAAGTTTAAATTTTTTTGGACAGATTGGCTTGAGTCCTAATACAATTTTTTGGCCGAATTTTGGAAAATTAAAAAAAGCCAAAAGATAGTGCATAAAATTCTTACACTGAATTTTTATCTTTCGGCTAGAAAAGAGAAAACTTAGGAGAAAAAATTCGGCCGGATTGGCACATTTTTAAATTTCTTGTTAGCACCAGGTCTGCCACGAATGCGCCGCGGGCCCGATCCGCAACAAAATCAGAGGCAAATTCGTCTGTGACATGTACAGTGCTGGTGACCGGGTGTGCAAACTGACATCCGAGGACGGAGTTGTGTGCAAGAAAGTGCGCAAGTGGCACACAACAGTGGCCCCGAAGTCTACAGCGATGCCAAAGACCACTGGTGCCATCAAACTGCGCCATCGCCTAAATTTCCATGTCAAGAAATGGCAGAAACGGCAGTTTCCAGACCTTCTTGATTGATTCTCGAAGTTAATTATTGTAGAATTTTAAAAAATATTTTCTCAAGAAATAAAATGATTTGAATTTTTCCCTTCTGATCATGCAATAGAAACCCAAAAAATAAATAAATTTATCTTGGGAATGTTCTGTTTTAAAAAGGACAAAATAAAATTTTTTTTAGGGATTATAGATAATATCTCTGTCTTAAGTTTTAACTTTTAACCTTCAAAAAATGCTTGAAAAAAATTTGGCGTTAAATTTATTGAATTATATAACCTTTTTATAACTTATAACATATCACTGGAATTACCCTAATCAAATTGGAATCGATTTGCATAGGCCAAAATCGAGCCGAATAGATCATGAAGAGTCAAGATCAAGATATTTTTGGTTTTACTGATCAAATCTTACTTATGAACCCCCCCCCAAATAAAGGGCATTTGTAAAAAATGATAAAAGATAATATCTAAAATTTTCAAGACACTCATGTCAGATACCCTGAAAACATGGCCATGAAAAAGGGGGTTTTTTGTTATGATTTCAATTTTTATCAGAAATGGTCAAACTTCTTAAGAAAAAAGGTCTCAAATCTTCGAATTTTTCTCAGACGGCTCCTATCAGGGCCTCGACACCTCTTAATCATTAAATTATTAATTCTGTATCATTAAATTATTACTTCTGGAAAATTTTAAAAAAGTGAAGTTTTTTTATTGAAAAAGGTCTAAAAGCGCAAAATTTTTCTCCAGCATACCTCTCCATGCTAAATTAATCCAAAAATTTTGCTCACAAAACGTTCACAAAAAGCGAAAATGGAACGGATGAAAATAAAATTTCTCAATCCACTGTACAGGGTGCGCCAAAAAAATGCGCCGCTATTTCTTTTTCTCTAGTTTTTTTCATTGCTGAGCAATTCTTTTTTATTTTTTTTTTAAATTGTAGCCCATTCAATACTCTATTATGCCAGACCAGCGCCAATCGATAATATCGCTCTCTTTGAAAGGAACAAGTGCCATCAAAATTGCAACCTTGCTTGGCGTCTCGCGACGAATGGTCAATCGAACCATCAAAAAATTCCAGTAAAAAATTTTCAAAGGGAAAAAATCAAATTATATGCTTAGGGAGTATGGTACATTAGAGGACTTCAAAAGGAGCGGGAGACCAAGGTCCGTGAACACCAGCAATAACCGCAAAAGGATCAAACAGCGAGTGGACCGCAATCCCCGGGTTTCCATGAGATGGGTCGCACGCGAGACCGGAATCAGCGCCACGTCAACTCGACGAATAGCCAAGAATGAAGTAGGCATCCAGCCTTACAAACTCCAGAAAGTGCAGCTTCTGACGGATCAAATAAAGAGTGTTCGGGTCGAAAGATGCCGGCAGCTCCTCCAGCGGCACGCAGGTCCACCCATACTTTTCACAGACGAAAAAATTTTCACAATTGAAGCTCATTATAACCAACAGAATGATAGGATATGGTCAAAACATCCTCCTCTTTCTGATAGAATTATTAGTCATTCCCAACATCCAGCTTCAGTCATGGTTTGGGCCGGAATTTCACAATGGGCAGAAAAACGCTGATTTTTGGCTGCCTAGGGGTCCAAATCAACAAAATTTCTCATATAGGGGAAAATCTCCGGGGCATTTTGAAACCTCGTTCTATGGACTACTTTTTGGCCAAAAGAGAGAATTTTCCAACTGTTCGGGGCATGGCCGCCGATTTGAATGCAGTGGATTGGGATTGGCATTCTGACATTCGATCTTTTGGATCTTACGTCATCCCAAATAATTTCCTCCATTTCCCATTCCCTCCATTCATTCATTTCCACATTTTGCCTTCCCCGAATATCCATTATTAATTGTTCTCCCACTTTTAGGTCCCCTCTTATTTATACAATTATTTCTATTGTACTTTGCTTCGACCCTTCAATAAACTCTTGGACCAAAGCGTCTTTATTGATTAGGGACCGAACAATTGGCGACGCCCTGAAAAAAGAACTCCGATTTATAGTTCTCGTGGTGAACTATAAATTCAACCCACGGAAAATCTTCATTTATAGTTCTCGTGTTGAACTATAAGATCTACTATCATCCGGGATTTAGCACTCGTGTTGTGCTCTATCCTTGAATCAATTTTTCTGCTTATTGCGTAACTCGTGTTGTTACCGCAACCCCTCGTGTTGGGGTAAGCAAACATGGCAGAACTGACGGCAGCTCAACTTCTTCAGCTAATCCATCAGCAACAAACCCAAATTTCGCAGTTGCTGACTCTCCAACAGCAAGCAGCACCGGCTCCGAATCAACAATCCATCATTCCGGCATTGCCGGATATCAACATTTTCGAGCCGAGCGAAGAAAAATCGCGGATTTCTGAATAGCTTGAACGCTTCAAATTCGGGTTGGATTGCGCTGCGCCGAGTGCTGATGATGCCATCAAAGTCAAGGCCCTGATGAACAAATTGTCAGAAGGCGCATTTAGCGAATATACGAAATTCTGCCTCCCAGCGGCGGTGACCGCATTCACCTTCGACGAGACGATCAGCAAATTGGAGAAGCTGTTCGCTAAACCTCAATCGATTTTCACTGATCGTTATGAGTGCTTGATGGCATGCCGCGGGGAGGGCGAGTAATTCCGACAATTCATCAATCGCCACAAACGACTTTTGGCCGATTTCCAATTTCGGAAGCTGAAAGAAGAACAATTCAAGGGGTTGATGCTGCTAACTGCGCTGAAATCGCCAAGTGATGCCGCACTCAGACAGCGGATCCTGACAAAGCTCACCGCAGATGGGGACAGGGTCAAGTATGATGAAATTGTAGATGACTGCATCAACTACATGACGACCATCGCCGAGGCCAAAATAATTGAGTCTTCGGCCTACAAAGCGGTGAATGCAATGAACAGGAAGCCTAAAGGGCACAATCAGCAATGGGAAAACAAAGCAAATATGCAGACCAAATCCGCTCCAACTCGCAAGTGCTGGCGGTGTGATGGAAACCACCCTCACGGCGACTGCAGGCACAAATCGTCAACATGCTACAAGTGCAGCCAAATCGGACATTTGCAGTCCAAATGTGATGATGTGCAAGAGTGGAGGCGGAAGAACAGCCAAAACAGAGACCGGAAGAATGTCGGAAATGTAGCCATTGGAACGGCTCTGAAGGCGTCAAATTCGACTTCCCTGTTAAAAATTCAAGTGAGAATCAATAATAAGCCGGTCAATTTCGTGCTGGACAGTGGTGCCGAGGCCAATATCATAGATGAGGGGACCTATATGGACATCGGCAGCCCAAAACTCCACAAATGCACGGAAAAAGGAACAATGTTCGATGGCACCCAAAAAACCTTCCTAGGGAAAGGATCTGGTACATTCGAGTTCAATGGGATCAAAGTTGAACACGACTTTTATGTGGCCAAGAAAGGGGCACTGAACCTGCTCTGCATCAAGGCGATGGAAGCCTTCGGCTTATTGGATGGATTAAAAAGAAAAATTAATGGGCATAAATTGAACTGGAGCAAAACCAATGTTGCTGAGAAGTGCATGAACAATAAATTGGTTGCCGATGTTCAAATGCCTGAACATGAAACTCGCCAGTTCGCAGCCAAAACGTCAGAGGAAAAGGAAGGGAAGTTCTTGGCCAAAAGTGACGAAGTCATGGCAGAGAGTTCACATCAACTACGCAGGACCGTTCTACGGCAAGGAATACCTGATTGTGGTCGACGCACATTCGAAGTACCCAGAAGTCTTTGAAATGGCGACCAAATCAACAGCAGCAACCATCGGCAAGCTGAGGTACCTGTTCAGCCGTCATGGACTGCCAGAGGTGCTCGTCACTAACAAAGGAACGCAATTCACCAGCAATGAATTTGCCAAGTTCATAGAGGTCAACGGCGTGCAGCACTTGTTCTCCGCACCATAAGAATCCCGTGTTAGAAGACCAGAGGGAACGATTTGTCGACACTTTCAGACGTGCCTTCAAAAAGCTAAAAGGGGAGGGAGCGCCGAGCAGTGAGATCATTGAGACATTTTTGGCCGCATATCGGACAACTCCCAATGATTCGCTCACAGAGTGCAAATCCCCGGCAGAAGTATTCCTTGGACGGAAAATCAAGACGACATCGGTTTGGTTGAACCCTCCGCCGAAGCAAACGACTGATCTGGACAAGGACATGGAACGGCAATTCAACCGTCGGTTCGGGACGAAACCGCGTGAATTCGGGATTGGAGACAAGATTTTTGCCCGACAGCGGATCTCGCAGAGTTGGCGCCCTGGGAACATCACAAAAAGGACTGGAGTGATCTATGATGTGAGCTTCTTCGATGGTACCAGAGGCCGGTTTCATGCCAACCAGATCGGGTCCAGAGAACCCGCCGAGCACGCAGATCATTTGGAGATCTTCAATGAGGCGTTCAACTTGCCAAGACGCAGGCCAAGTTCAACCCAATGTGAATGGATGTCCTAAAAGGGGAGGTGTTCGGGGCATGGCCGCCGATTTGAATGCAGTGGATTGGGATTGGCATTCTGACATTCGATCTTTTGGATCTTACGTCATCCCAAATAATTTCCTCCATTTCCCATTCCCTCCATTCATTCATTTCCACATTTTGCCTTCCCCGAATATCCATTATTAATTGTTCTCCCACTTTTAGGTCCCCTCTTATTTATACAATCATTTCTATTGTACTTTGCTTCGACCCTTCAATAAACTCTTGGACCAAAGCGTCTTTATTGATTAGGGACCGAACACCAACAGGACTTTGCACCAGCCTATAAGGCTCACAAAATTCAGACCTGGTGCCGAACCCGTCTGCCCGGGTTTATCACCTCCCAAGAATGGTCCCCTATTTTCCCGATCTGAATCCGATGGATTATTCCATCTGGGCCATTTTGGAGGCCAGGGCCTGTGCTACTCCTCATAAAAATTTGGAGTCGCTCAAGCAAGCCCTTCATAGAGAATGGGACAAAATTTCGGCCCAAGAGCTGCGTGCCATCGTAGAAAATTTTTCCACAAGACTTCGCCTATGTATCCGAGCTAAGGGTGGACATTTTGAATCTTAATAATTGTAATTTTTCCCCATTTTGTAGCGCATATTTTTCATATTTATGATTGTAATTTTTTCATTTAATAAAAAAGTTATTTACAATTTACTGCGGCGCATTTTTTGGCGCACCCTGTAGATTAAATACTAGATTAATATAGATTAAATACACTGTAGATTAACGTTCACAAAAAGCGAAAATGGAACGGATGAAAATAAAATTTCTCAATCCACTGTAGATTAAATACTTATTAATCCAAAAATTTTGCTCACAAAACGTTCACAAAAAGCGAAAATGTAGACTAAATATGAAGTACATACCGTATTACCACTAATAGAACGGCCGGCCGCTCTATTTTCAACCACCCTCGAGAGGGCCGGTCTAATAAAGGGGGTCGCTTTATTTTTCAACCATCAAAAATTTTCTATAAGCTCGGAAAATGTGGTGAACATTCGAGAAAATTATTGGAAATTTTTGATGTATTTCTTAGGAATTTTAGTATTTTAATGAGAAAAATCTTGATTTTTAGGAAAATTTCATCATTACAATCCATAAATTTCCTAAGAAACTTTTTAAATCACAATAAAAATTCCATTCTTAAGGGTGTATATGTTGTAGCCGATTCTGTATTTCAGCCGATTCTGCATCGGTGAGCCGAACATTGCCAAACATGGGGGTCAAATGGTTTGTACCCTAAAACCAAAAGTCCAAACTGTTTGTTTGGGGGTCTACAACATATTCAGATTGTTCATCTGAACATGGTCAAAACATCATCCGAACATCAAAACATCGATAAATTACTTTTAAAATTCACCTAATTTTCCCAATAAAACTTCCGATTAAAAAGATTTTTTTATTTCTATAAAAAATCATAAAAAATTCATCTCCTAAGTATGAGTTCAGATAAATTAGAAAATTTTTCAATTTTTTTTATTTTGAATTTGAATTTTAAAAGTAATTTATTAATAAAAATTTAAAATATTTAAAATTAAATTTAAACTTTTTTAAATTAAAAAAAAATAATTTTTTTCTTAAAAATTTCAATAATTTTTGGTTGCAGTCAGAAAATTTTCCCCTACCGGGCCTGTCCGGGCCGGCCCGGACGAAATCAGGCCCGGCCGGGCCCGGAAACATCTAAGCCCGGCCTGGCCCAAGCCCGGTCGGGCCGGCCCGCCTCCGGCGTGCCCAGCCCTGGAGGGAGGTCAAATATTTTGTCCGAAAAAAGATTTATTAATAAAATATTATTATTTACCAAAAAAATCAACAGCTAATCTCTTTAATTTTAGAATTTTATTTCTTATCTTAAAAATTCTGGTGTTTAGATTGAAATCATACATAGGTATACTTCAGAATTCATATAATAACTCACAATGTCGGAGAAGTGGATGCTCTGCAGACGCGGCAGATGGTCCGCAACTGCTCGCAATGTGTCGGATTGCACGCACGCGTCAAGGCTCAAATGACGCAAGTTGCGCAACATGTGCCACTGCGCCACCGCCTCGGTGTATTCCCCGAGACCCGAAAAGCTCAACTCGCGCAGGTGTGGACCGCAACGACTGACCAGCCCCCGAAATGTGTTCAACTATTGAGTGGTAAAAGATCGTATTAGTTAGCATAATGAACAGTTTCTTGAAATTTTAATCTGGGAGTCCAGAATCCATATGTAAAATTCATGTTTTATTCCTTATTTAGTCGATTAAAACTTTGAAAAATTAGACAAATCAATAGGAAATCAAACCTTGGCCATTTCTATTATTCACTGTTTAGGATTTTATTTTTATGATTTTTTTGTATTTTGCTCAGGTATGATTTTATTCGATATGTTTCACTTTTTATAAGGCTTGAGGATTTTTAGGAAAAAGGCTCAACATCAGGGGTGGACGTAATTACGGATTACGGATTGCGGATTACGGAAATTACGGCCTTTTTGGGTTACGGATTACGGTTTACGAGTTACGGATTTTTGCGAAAAATCCGTAAAAAATCCGTAATTTTAAGCACCCCTAAGATCGAGAAATTTTGAAAATTTTTATTTATTTTTCATAATTTTTTTTGAAAATTTTCATAAGACTCACATTGTTGATTTTGTCTAATTTTCAAAAATTTTCACCGGCGGCCCCTATCGGGGCCGCCGACACCTTTAATATTTATATCATGTCTTGTTTTCTCGTTGACGGCGACATTTCTCTTGAGCTCACAAGGGAAATATTTCAGGTGGTCGTGGAATTTTGAAAAACGGTATCTACAGATCGATAGAGCAGCCCCGATTGTGGAAAAATCCGTTTTAAAATTTGCTTCGCCGAGACAAAAATCTCGCTCTAAGGGCCAAACAACTTTCTTTAATCCCTTCTTA